>JAOEGS010001360.1:0-27919 GCA_025447755.1 Corythornis vintsioides | reverse complement strand
AAAATAAAATAATAAAATAAATTCGGGATGAAAAAGTGCTCAGAGGCCAGGGAGTCACAGGCACAAATCCAGTCACACATTGAAGGGCAGATTTGGAACAAAGCAGGTGGAGTGCTGACTGAGAGCAACTTCCAGACAAGGACACTACTCAGACATCACTTGGGACATTCAGTTCAGACCTAGGCTTTTCCTCCTTCAGTGTGCTCTGAGGAGTCCCCATTGCTCCTGAGTCTTCTGGGGATATAGACAAGATGAGGATATTGGTATGAGGAGTTGTCAGTCTCTTAGGCTGTGGTTTTGTTTCTCTGCCCTGGTGACAGAGCTTTCTGCCCTCCTGGCAGACACTATTCAGCTTAATCACCGTTTAAACAGACAGTTCATTACTCTCCTGAGCCTTCATGCTTGCTAAGGGTTTTAGTTGCTCTTCCCTGATCAGACTGAGACATTCAGACCCCTTCTTGAGTTTCCTTTGCTTGATCTCCACAACTGCTGACACAAGCTAACCTGACTCAAGCTCCTCGCTAACCTAAATAGTCATAACAATCGCTAACCTCCATTTAATGTCTTCAAAGAGGGGATTTGGGTAGGGTTGTTTTTTTTTTTTTCTCTCTGAAAAGTTGGATGTATCTGAGTTATTTGTAACGAGGGTCATTCCAGTCCAATGGAGAAGTGTCACAGATGACAGATCTCTGGTCGGATGTGGTTTTTAATTAATTTAACTTAATCTACTTAATGGATTTACTTGTAAGTTATCAGAAGATTCACTCGGAGCTTATATGCTGTAAGTTTGGGGATGATATGTGGAGTCTTTTTACATACTGCATAGAGGCTGATTCCTTCTTTCTTTATTTATTTGTTTAAATATAGTATTTTAGAATTGTATTCAGCAGTGGCTTTGCTGTTTTTCCTCTGAATAAAACCAGCTTTGTCACTAAGGTTACAAAGCCAGACAGCTTTAAAGTTGGGAAGTTCCCCAGTTTAAGCTGATTATGCCTCTTTTAGTTCAAGAGTGTTTAATTTCAGCTAACGTTTATTTATCATTGCTAACTGATCTTAGCAGATCTTACTTATTTACTGAATACTAATCAAATCCTTATAAAAAGACAATTATTCATTTCCCCGTGGGTTTTCCTATGGCAGTCATCACTGTAACTGCCAGTACTTCACCCTTTTTTTCCCCACCACATTCTTGTTAGATGAGTTATTTTTATTCACACAATCCAGATGGAAATTGAGACAGTGATTTAGATGCAAGTTGTTTATTTGCTTTGTGTTGGGCATTATAAATTAAATAGTTCTGATTGATGCTAATTTTAGCTGCAAATTCTTAGCACAGCTGATAAGATACTTAAGGAGTAGGAAGCAATTAATGAACCTATGTCAAATATGTGCCTTCTTGCAGCATGTTATCTGAGGACTATCACAGTGGCAAGGAAAAAATACAGTTTCCCAGGCTATCCATGATTACCTTAAGCATGACCCCATGGAACCCCAGAACCACAGACTAGTAGGGGTTGGAAGTGACCTCTGGAGATCATCTCATCCAGCCCTTCTGCTCCAACAGTCACCCAGAGCAGTGGGTCCAGGATCACAGTGTTCAAGTGGGTTTGGATTCTCTCCAGAGAAGGAGACTCCACAACCTCTCTGGGCACCCTGGGACAGGCTCTGACACCCTCATAGGAAAGAAGTTTTTGCTTTTGTTCAGATGGAACATCCTGGGTTTCAGTTTGTGACTGTTGCCCCTTGTCCTGTCACTGGGCACCCATGGAAAGAGTCTGGCCCATCCTCTTGTCCCCTGCACTTTAGATATCCATCAGTATTGGTCATATTCCCCTCTCAGTCTTCTCCAGCTGAACAGCCCCAGGGCTCTCAGCCTTTCTTGGACAAAGAGATGTTCCAGTCCCCTCAGCATCTCGTAGTCTCCCCTGGACTCTCTCCAGTAGTTCCTTGACTCACCTGAGCTGGGAATCCCAGAATTGAACACAATATTCCAAATGTGGCTTCGTGAGGGCAGAGGGGAGGAGAAGCCTCCTCAACCTGTTGGTCCTCATCTTAAAATCCCCAGCTCCACTTGCCTTCCAGCCTTGGCAACAAATGGGGGAATATCACATAGAACCAAGATAGAGAAACAGCCATGAAATTCAAACTAGCAGATGTAAAGAGAGTGGGAAATTGGTATTTAGTTGTAAGGAGCCCAGAGAGGTTACTTATTAAAGTAACTAAAACCAGCAAGACTCCTGAACTCCCCAGTTATTTCCTGTGCTATCCAGTAGCTGCAGTGCTACAAAGGGGCCACATTCCTGCTTGACCTGATGCATTGATTTGTGTTTCATTTAGGTTTAGAACCTGG
Source organism: Corythornis vintsioides (assembly GCA_025447755.1). Lineage (NCBI taxonomy): Eukaryota > Metazoa > Chordata > Aves > Coraciiformes > Alcedinidae > Corythornis > Corythornis vintsioides. The sequence goes on along the minus strand of JAOEGS010001360.1, from coordinate 25,569 downwards.
TGCAGGAATACTCAGCTTCTGACTCTCCTCACAGCCTCTGAGGACTCTTGAATGTGCAGGAAGACAATGGCTGGTGGTGATGCTCTCTGGGACTGGAGAAGAAAGCTGGAGCAGGGCTGCTATGTTGTCAAGACAATAGGAACCATAAGTCAGTGAAAACCAGAAAAGATCTAGCTAAAATAAACATAAAATGAACTAAAGAAACACAAGGTACTGCAATGGTGGAGGGAGGGGGGCTGCTTGTTTTCCATTTTCCCTCTGAATTCAATGAAAAAGAATTGATGAAGAGTAGAACTGTGGCAAAAGCAGCTGGGCATAAAAAAACATGGGACTGTATATACTTCTCTGATTGATCATGGTTTACATCAAAACCTAATATTGTTTATACTCAAGTGAGATGTGGTTTACTATTCCATGCATTTTTAGTATGCCTGTCTTTGTATTTACTTGTTTAATGAAATATGGAGCTTCAGACCTTTTCAGTGCTCTTTATTCTGAAGAAACTCTGTGAAGTGGAAGGTGAATATGCTCAACCATGTAATGGGATCGTTTATTTGGGGTTTTAATTAATTTTTTTTTTACTTTAAAAATAACAGAACTATATTACATCCCAAGCGTTATATGAGAGACAACATCTGGAGGTGCAAGTAGTCATAATAAGAAGCTGTTTAAATGAAAGTAATAGAAAAATATGGAGCAATTATGAAAAGCTTTCAGGATTTATCTCATTCAATGCTTGGAGATCATATTTCCATAATTCTGTCTGCTTTATGAAAATATTATTATTCTATACAGAAGTTGTCAGCATTTAACTAGCTTGGATTTCTTGTAAGGGCTTTTACAAAGGCTGTTCCTTTTAATAGGTCTGATCTAGAGCCACTGAAGCTACATGGGGATTTTTCAGGTCACAGTGCTTTGCACCAGAAGTGCATTACCCTGCCTCTTGCCCCAAAAGCACTAAGTACATAGCAGTAATTAAATGTATAAAAATTCACAAAAGCCCCTGTGCAGAAGGGACTCCTGCCCTGCTGTTCATTCCTACCCTATGAACTACAGAAATATGCAATTTCTAGTAAAATTTTCACTAACCAATGCCTTTCTTTTTTACAAAATACAGCTTTAGTTCAAGTATTTCCATCCCTTGCCCCTTACCACTGTGAAAAGCATTCTGCCTGTGACCTCTAGGATTTATAGTCAGAGAATTCCCACCGAAGTACCCCAAGAAATTTCATCCAGGACAATTGCAAAGGAATCAAGAGGCAGTTCCTCTGATAGCCATATCTCATAAATAAAAGGATTTACAGGTTGATCCTGGCATTTTAAACTCCATTTAGAAACCCAGTGGAAGCTTCTAAAGACCCAGAAATATTGGTGTAATAATAATTTTGTATTGATGCTGCTTAGAAATTGGTCATAGAATTGTTCCTCAGCTTGAGTTTCCATGGGGTGTTAAAATGAAGTGTAATGCAGCTAAGTAATCGTAAAGTGATAGAAGCAGGGATTACTCTGGCAGGGATTACCTCTGCAAGAGAAAGTCACTCTCTTCTCACCAGATACAGATAAGAATATCGATAATAAATCTGACTGAGGAAAGCTTTAGCATCCTTCTGTTTTATCTAAGCAGTAGAATTCAGCTGGCATCTTCCCAAGCTAATGAGGCCATCATATGGGACACTTTTGTGCTGGCTGTGCAGCACTGGAGAATCTAGCCCAGTCTTTAGCTGGTGTAAATCAGCTCTGTTATCTCCTCTCTAAACTGGCAACCACTGTCATTCCCAAAGCTTCCAATAGCTTCAGGAATCAAGCTGCCAACTCTAACTTTATATGTCTGCTTCAGGACAAAATGAAAGTGCTTCTCTTAATGCCCAGAAATCCCCTGTCCTCACCTCACTCGTTATTACAATGTCTTGAAATTCAGCCAGAACATTTAAGTAACTGCAGAATAATCTCCAGAGATTAAGAGATCTGTGACAAAAACAATAGACAAGTGATCCCTAGAGAAGGGAGATTTGTGATTCTTCTTGTACTTATAGAAGTCTATAGCAGCTTCAGAGAACTTGCAGCAGCAAGGAGAATCAAACGACAAGTGGATCCAGCCCTACAATTATTGTTAAGTACATCTTTAATAAGGGGGATTTACCAATGTAAAAGGGGAATTTGAATGCAGATGGAAAGGATGCCATGAGTTTTCTCACAAAAGGTTCATCTTTCCTGTTACCTGTTGAGCTGCTTTTGCATCACTTTTTGTATTTTTGTTTGTTTGTTTTTACTTTTGTGATCTACTTCTTATATGGGGGAAGGATTTAGGGGTTTGACATCTGTAAAAGCTAGAAATGATGGGCATGTGGTTATAAATCTGCATAGTGGCCAGAGACTTTTCTTCCTTATAGACTGAAACCTGTTCAAGTTCCCTCAAGTGTTGAACGATATCTGCATGATCTCTGCAGAGAGGCAATTGGTTTCCCCTTTCTTGGCAGTCAGTCATTTCACTGTTGTGCTGGGCTCAGCAGATACATAGGTCTTGGATTTACCCAGGCCAGAGATTAGATAGCATTTAAGTGGCACTGCAATTACAACATTTTCTTCTCTTCCCCCTTCTCAGCTTCCAGGTTTGCTTCCTACACAGCCTCCAGCCTCCAAAGTCTGCTAGTTCCTTGCTTCTAAGTAGCCCAGCCCAAAGCATCCTCCTTTCCATAACCTGTTTCTTTCTTTAACCAACAGATATTTTTTCCCCTCTGGATCTTTTCCAACCTTCATTTTCTATCTACCATGGCTTTCAGTCAGTCTGCCTGACAAATCCTCTCTTGCTCTGCTCCCAAAAACCTGCCTTTTGATCCAGTGTTCAGCCATTTCACCTCTGGGCTTCCAGTCCTGTAACTTGGAAGATACAGCAATAAAGCAAGCACAAGGAAGACTAATCCCTGAAATGGCCTCAGTAATTCTCCTTTCTCTTCTCCCCCAAGGCAGGCACATTGACATTTTGAGTTAAGTTAAATTCTGGTTATCTAAAAAGAAACTGAAGATTACCTATAAAGTTTCTAGTGGCTCACCCTGAGAGTCCCTCAGAGGGCAAAAACTGGGGCAGAACTTGCTGCAAATTCATAGTGAATTTCTCTGGGTAATGGCTGGGAAATTCTTCTTCTATGTAAGCAAATCATACTGTGCTCAGGCACTGTGAGGAAAGCTATTAATCCTGGGCCTGATCCTTGTTACACCAGTGTAAAGCAGGAAAAAAAATCCCCTGAAGTCAGAGAAGTTAGAAAAATGCATAAAAAGATCTTGAACTATTATTAAGACCAGGCACCCTGATAAGAAAATAGGAACTAAGCCTCTGCCTCTCTACCCATTTGGCATCTCTAAATTTGCTCATGTGAGGAGCAATGTGATCTGCTAGCAGAGCACTGAAATAAGAGCTGGGAGGCCTGGAGTCTGTTCCTGGCTCTGACAGTGACATATTAGGTGACAATAAGCAGATCATTTCACTTCTGTAAGCCAAAGCTTCCTCTTTCACCTGTAGCCTTGTTGGTCTGTAAAGTCTTTGGTCTCAACGGGACCTTCTAAGTATTGGCATAACGTAAGTAATGACAAACCCTTGCAAAGACTAATTCGAGAAGAAAATTAAATGGGTTTTACATTCAATGAAGGTACTTAAGAGTCAAGGAAAATAACATACCAAGGTGTTGTTCATTAGCACTGGGATTACATAAATCCACATCAACGAGGCTGTTTTGTTACCCCAAGACTCATTTGTCACCAACAGTCACAACGTTTCCTTAAGATGACAAGAGATCAGTCTATCTAACTTGCAATTAGGGATTTTAAAAAAAAAGCTTGACGAGTAGATCTGACCTTAATTAAAAAAATTAACACTGTGACAAAAAGCAAACAAAGTGCATTTTCAGTTTAATTAAAATGCCACAATTACAATGTAAATAATTGTGTTTTATTAATCATCGGCATTCAAGCTTGAGACTGGAGCAATACTAATGATAATTAAGTTGCTGGTGCTGAGTATGGTGCCTTAATAATTACATAGTAGTTAATACAGAATGCTAACTAACACTGGAAAGTTCTGCATAGCAATTATGTTATCTAAGGCTGCTAATTAGTTATGTTAATTTAGAATTACTTTAGTTTCCTGTGTTAAAACTGCAAGCCCCCATTGTCTCTTCTGTCACATGGAACGTAACTGGTGCTCACTTTCCCTTTCTCTTGAAGTTTCCACAATAATGTTTCATACCATCAAAGTGGTCTCTAAGGGAGACAGATCCTACACTGTATTTGTTAGTTATTTGTCTGGTAGCAGCATGTTTATAGCTCAGGATGAGCTATATGACAAGGACCCTTCTGATCGTTAATGTAAAGTCCACTTCTGAAAGTCATTCTTAATAGTCCTATTTTGCAGAGAGAAAAAAAAGCTATTTTAAGTGGTATGAAGAGAATGAAGACAAGAAACTAAGCTGGTCCAGAGTCAGGCTAGAGGTGGAGTAAAAAAGTCACAGGTAATCCCTGCTTGCAGTCATAGTGCTGAGGTCTGGACTCCTGAGTCAGGACATGGGCACAGAGCTGTGAAGCCTGAAATGCCAAATCAGTTGAGCTGAATGTAGTGTAAAGTAGACGTTGCAAATAGCTTGAGTGCACAAGGTCTCAAAGGTGAAAAAGAATTGAGAATATACCCTGCAAGGGAAATTGGACTGGTCAAAAGGCCCCACTTGTCGATTTAAAATTTTCCAGAAATACAGAAATCAAATGGCAGAAGATTAATGAGTAGTTTCTCTGCCTCTGCAAGGAATGGCTGTCAGACAAAGGAAGACAGAGGGGCAGTCTTCTTTCAGATGAGCCTCGAGTGGACAGAAGTTTGCAATGTGAAGTCCCCATCTCCTTTTGCCACCACACCATAGGGTGGTTGTCTCCCAGTTGAGAATGGGGGGCATTTCTTCTTTACAGCCTCCCGTTATGTTTTTGTAGATAGCCATAAAATCTCTTTGTGTTCTTCCTAAGACTGGAATATCCACTTTCCTCAGCCTTTCCTAACAGTCTTTATGTATCTATATATATGCTAAGACCCACAAAGGCATTTGGGCAACCCACTCTACTCAGCCACCAAAATGCCACTGTGAACTGTGGCCTGAGTTCTGAACACCAGACAATCTCCTCTATGGCTTTTAGAGAAGTCAGCTGCTTTGCCCCTTATGTGGAGTAGATTACACCCACTCCAGTGGTTGGACTCAATGATCTTAATGTTCTTTTCCAACTTAAATTATTCTATGATTCTATTCCATCAGGTCTTCAGAGAAACAATCTGAGTATGGCCAACATGGAGCTGCAGGGAAAGTTCCTTTTCCTTTTCTACTTTCCCTTGGCAGAGTGAGGGAGATGAATCAAGATTTTGTGCTAATGCAATGGCAACACCAAGAGCTCTAAGCCTTGATCTTATGTTTTCTAACACATGTTCATCTTCTTTTTCTAACACGTTATTCTTCTATGTTGACTGCTTCCTTATACTGTGAGCATAAGTTAACTAATGTTCAAACCTGTTGCTCTGAGCTTGTTTGGAAAGGCCACGTGGCTGCAGGGAATCTCCAGGGATGGTGGAACAGAGGACGAGAATTCCTCCCTCTCCCCTCAGCCCATATGCACATAGGAGCTATTTTTAATGCTACATATTAATACATATATATTAGGAAACAGATCCTCTCAGCAACAGTGTCATCAGCTTCTGAGACCAAGAGATGCAGAGAAGCAGGGTTGGCAGCTCTAAGGGCTCTCTTGCTCCAGGCAAAGCAGCAGATCTGTGTGCCACCACCCACACATCTTTACTGGACAATTAGCTGTCCCTGAGGCTTTGCTGCACTTGCTGGCCCCCTTGATAGAACTGGCCTGGCAATGAAGAGTAGCTCAGTGTCATTCTTTATCCCACAGGTAGTAGTAGTTCCTTCACAGCTCAGAGCTCTGCTTACCAGATGTTGAAAGTGTGGCTGCTTCTACTTACTGATACTTTTAACTTGGTGAATTTATTATATTTTGATCTAGGCCTGAAGTTCATAATTTGTGCCTGTATTTTCATAAAACATCTGACTGTGAACCAAATTCTGCTCCAATTACTCCCACATAATATGATTTTAAAGTGTTACTTGGGAAGATATTAATTTAGTTCCATGTAAGGACTTCAGTTTAGGGCCTCCCTGTGAACTTTGGAGTCCACATATGAATTCATTAGGGCTACAAAATGACGATTTTATTCTCCTCAGAAAGCTGCTTGAGTGGAGAAGCAAAACTAAATTCTGCCATCATTTTCCTGGATTTGTTTCTAAGCTTCTTTTTCATAGGAAAAAAATGTTTTTCAAGGGGCAAACACTATTCAGAGGAGCAGACTTATGTTTTCTGTGACAGCTTTTCACAGTTATCTGTAACTCCAAAGGCATCGAGACCACTTATTCAGGCTGCTCAGTACATTTTATACCCCCTATTTACAGATCACATACACTGTCCTATACAAAACCCACTCCTTGCCTGTAGCCAGTAACATCCCTTGCAGTATCAGAGTGTTTTGTAACCATGAGCTAATTACATTGCCCCAAGAAGGGACTCTCAACAGCAAAAGTACAAACCAAGACCCAGAAGGTGTAAGTAACTTGGTTAATGGAAGCTTGTGGTTAAGACATAGACTCAAGAAACCTTTCCCAAGCTCCTCGTGCTCTAATTACTGGGTTGTGCTTTTGGAGGGATTCTACCCTGAAGCGTTGCTACTTTACAACTGCTCTCCTGGTTGTCTGCTGCCAACCAGCTGGGCCCTGTCTGAGCTGGGCTGGTTATTTTCATTGACTGTGGCAGCATCAAGCAGTGGCAGTTAATCTCTGTTCTGCATGTACAAGCAGGAGGGTCTCTTTTAGGGAGCTGTCACATGTCACTTGCTGGCTGCAAATACCACCACAGATAGCAGCACCTCTGTCCTGGCAATGTTGATGTGATCCAGTTAAACTGCCTGTGCATGGGAGCTTTGTCCAGAAAGCTGGAATGCAAAGCACTCCAAGGCCTGAACTGCCTCTGACGGATGAGCCATTTCCAAATGCTCTTCTTATACCACAGAATAAGAGCAATTAGCAGAGTTCTGCTGGTGCACAGCAAGGCCATGCCTAGTTTGGTTCAGTACCTTCATCCCTGCAGTCCCAGCAGAGCAAGCACTGGGCCATTTTGAGAAGTCAGGCTTTTGTCTGAGGCAGGTCGGCCTGCATCTGCTTCTCCTTCAAACCTCCCCCGAAGCACAGGCACCTGGACTTTTTCAAAGGCAAGGAAGGCAATTTGGCAACGCAGCTCCAAATGGTTCTCAAAATCTTCCCCACAGACCCTTAGAAATAGAACCCCTTGTGCTCACTCTGTTCTCCTTGTGCAGAAATCAGTGGAATCTCACCCCTGTGAGACAGAAAGGAGGGGAGGAAATGGCCCCGTGAGAGGCCCTCCTGGGTATCAATGGTGAAAATGAAGCCGTTAATCATCTCACCGCCTGGTGATGAGCCTCTGCTGCCAGGCTAATAACCACTCGGATCCGGCGTGGTGTGGATGTGCAGCCAGATGTGTTCTTGTCTGCAGAGGCAGCAGAGGGATTTCAAGGTCTGCACTGGGTCTGCTGGAGACAGAGGAGTTATTAACAGTGGTACCAATTTGAATAGTCAAATTGATGAGGGGCTCAGAGAAAATGTCAGTAAATGAGAAATCGTTAGAGACATTTTGAGAAGCATTAAGGTTGAGGATTTTGTTAAAGGATGTGTTTATTACAAAGATGACTGACCCCTGTTAGAAGGGAAAAGACATTTTGTAATATCCCTTGATGGAAAGAACAAGGGCACACATATGTCTGTGAGTGCACACACACATACACACACACATTCACACGCTCTGGAGATGTTTCAAAAGAGCAAAGTTTCATATAAACAAGATGAAGGCAAGAGTTTGAAGGGGTGGGCAGTTGAAACAGAAGCTTTTAATTGCTTCCTGATTGTTTGGGTCAAGTATTGAACATTATAAAAGCAGAGCAATGTGATTTTCTCTATGATTCTCCCTCCTGCTCTACTGTGCATGGAAGTGGTGAAGCACTGAGGACAGGGGTGGGGAGACAAGGGTCTGATGAGAGAAGGAAAAGGCTTCTGAAGTCTTCCTACTTTTGTGCAATAAAAGTTTGAAATATTGCAAAACTAATCATTTTAGGGAAAATGCACTGCTGTATTGTCTGAATGTCATAAATACTATTTTACCATAATCAGCAGAAATCATCCATCCCTATAATGTTTTCTAACCTCTTGATTAGTTCATTTGTTGCCTATCAGTCCATAGCAGGGGAGCATGACATAAATTTAGGGCCAAATCTTTGCTTCCTTCCTCCACCAACTTGCTTTTGACAGTCATCTTGTTGAATAAGGAATAACCTTAAAATATATGTGGACTTTATGATTTCACCCGTTATGGAGCATATCCATATGACATGTTACTCAATATGTCATTTTTCTTTTATCCATTTTATTGCTGGCTCCTCAAAACCTTCTAACACTCCCTTAAATAAAGCAGGTCCAATCTGTCTCTGGTGTAACTTTCCATCTTTCCAACTTCTTTTCCAATAGGAAATCAGGATTTTGCACTTCCATTCTAGTAATACAACAAATTAATTCAGATATTTCTTTTCCAGTTTTATGACAAGCCACAGTGTCCAAGGAGTATCTTCCTTTGGTTTTGAAGGCTGAACCTTTTTATCCTCCTCATCTTGCAATATTCTCACACTGTTGTCCACAGGAGTTTGTCTTTCTCTCCTGAGTCCATAACCAACACAGGCAGGGAGGCTGCACTTCTGAAACAGCCACATGGAGTCTTCCAGAGGCAGCTTGAAGCCACCTGAGGAGTCATCAGCAGGGTATCCAGTGATTATCACTCTCCTTAGTCTCCCTTGGGTTTTGTGCTGCTTTAGTGAACTTTGACTATGCTGAATAAATCCTGTGTAGGTTAAAATAAGTTGTCACGTAACCTCATGTTGTCCTAACAAGGCTTTCCTTCTGTAGATATTAGCTGCACATTTCTGAACCTCCTTCTCTCTTCCCCCTACCCCTTTTGCTTCCCAGTGAAGTATATTTTAAAGGAACAGTGTTCAAAGATATTTTATTAGAAGTGAGTCACTCTACACACAGAGCTGCTTCATATCCCAAACTCATTAAAAGCACTAAAGACTTTGCACACTGAAAACAAGACTAACAAGCTCAAACCTCACCATGCAGAACATATCAGAATCTTTCTTGTCCCTGTTGTTTTTTCTTCCCATTTTCCCTACAAGATTAGTGGATACTCCCATTCAAGAAATATTTTTAAAGGGCATTTTTTTGAGGCCACTTGGAATTGTCTCTCTTGATACACTTGATATCCCAACAGAAATCTAATTTGCAGCACGGGGCTTTGTAATTTCATGCTAGAACAGCACAAAATGGAAGAATAACTCATCCAGAAGGAGGGGATTATGTAAGAGCAGCAAAGGAGAAGCAGCAGAGACAGTGAAGATCCTTTGGAAAGTCATGTTGCTGGTTCTGCAGTGCCATACACCCTCTAATTGGTATCAAACCACAGCGAGATGCGTTGCCAACAGGCAGAAGAAAAGAGAGGGAGGGAAAAGACTTGGTCTTAATACAGCTCACCTCAATTCACTCAGACAAAAGAGGTATATTGCAGCTGAAAAAAAAAAAAGGAAAAGCCCTAAAGCACAGCAGAGCTGCCCACATCAGTTTTGCAATCTCCCCTTCTACTGGCTTTTCTATGACAAGAGTGTTCTGGATTTGTGCTGGAAATGCTGTTGGTGAATCAGGGAAGTTTTGGGTATTGCTGAGCAGCATTTGCACAGAGTCAAGGCTTTTTTTCTGATCCTCACCCCACCAGTGAGCAGGTTGAGGGTGAACAAGGAGCTTGGAGGGGACACTGACCCCAGCTGACCACAGGGTTATTCCAGACTGTATGATGTCATGCTGCAATAGAACTGGGGGTTGGCATGAGCTGCTGTTGCTCAGTGTCTCCCTGGGCATTGGTCAGTTGGGGGTGAGCAAGTTTTCTTTTGCATCACTTCTTTTTTTTGGATTTTGTTGACTTTTTTTCCCCTTTCTTTGTTGTTTATACTTTCTCCCTTTAAAAAAAAAAAGCAAACCAAAAAACAAAGTCTCTTTTTATCTCAATGCACAAGTTTTCCTCCTTTTATTCTTCTGATTCTACCCCTAATCCTGCTGGGGGGGAAGTGAGTGAGCAGCTTCATGATGCTGAGCTACCTACCATGGTTAAACCACAGCACCCCTTCTGTGCACAAATCCAAGAGTTTACGAGGCTTATTTTAGAAAGCGAGTAAACTTTACGTTCTGAGCATAGCATTTTTTGTTGTTGTTAGGTTGTTAACTGTGAATATATTTTACAGTAGATAGCTGCATGTAGTAAAAACCCAACTGAGAACTCACTGCCTCAGGCAAAGGAGACCAAAAAAAAAGCAGTTTGTGCTAATCTGACTGGAAGTGGGCAATGTGGAGCACTTGATCCTGGAATCCACTTCTCTCCTAGACTGCCAGCTTCTAGGTTTTTCCACCTGTGGGTCACATTGCAGAGTATATATTTTCTCCAGACTTTGAGGAAGAGCACAGAGAAACTTAAAGATGTAGGAGGGTTTACTATGTTGGTTGAGGTTGGTTAAGAAGGGCTTTCATTAGTGGGCATTAATTCAGGCAGTGTGCGTTTATGTTTGGCTAAAGCCTTTTGTTCGTTCATCAAAAGACAATAGGCATGGGAAGTTTTAAAATACAAATTAAATACATTCATGCCGTTTTGTGGATGGCAAGTTAAATCCTGGAGACCAACATGGCAGCTGGCCAACTAGTAATCACCCTGAGCCTTCAGAATTATCCCTGACATTTATGCACAAAGCAGGTAGATAGAGCTTGCCAGGCACGAGCGAGCAAACAAACAATGCACTGAACAAATACAACAGAAGGGGAAAAAAAAAATCTTTGATGGAAAGGGAAAGCTGCAATTCCAGGACATCATTTTCAACTGTAGCTTGTAGCAGTGGAGAAAAACTCCAGAGATGAAAAAACCTAGAAAAACCCTTAATCTCCTTCGTGCCTCTCCTGTGCGACAAGTCACGTGTGGAAATCAGAAGGGATACAGTCTAGATGAGGAAAGTCTGGGGATAAAGAAATTGGGCAAAACTTGGTGGTAGGGTGAACTCAGAGCAAAGAATGTTTCTATTTAAGATGTTGAACTGTGACTCAGAGGAATTACATTTTCTTCCTACATCCTTCTTCCTTTTCTCTGTGTGGTGGTTTAAGCCCAGCCCTTAACAAAGCACCACGGACCCGCTCGCTCGCTCCTCCCTCCTCCCTGTGGGATGGGGAGGAGAAAATATAATGAACAAATAACAGGCTCCTGGGTTGAGATAAGGACAAGGAGGGTTCTCTCACCAATTACAGCTATTTTTGTAGGCCCCCTTCAGAAGGCCACAAGAAGGTCTCCCCAAAGCCTTCTGTTCTCTCAGATGAAGAACCCCAACCCTGAGTGTCAGTCTGTCCTCGTAGGAGTGGGGTTCCATCTCTCAGATCATCTTCATGGCCCCTTCTGGACCTGCCCCAACAGGTCCATGTCCCTCTGAGACACAATGAGAGGTGAACTGCCTGGAAGAGAGTATTTGTACCAAGGTGGTCTGAACTGTATTCCTGGCAATTCATTGACTTCCCACTTCCCAGTGCCATAGGGAAAGCTGTAAAACAACCCCCATATGTTCAGTGGTGTCCAAGTTAAAAGAAAACAAAGGAATGGTTCCAGAAGCATGACCTGAGAGGAGGCACAGAAGATAGCTCTGCAGTGGCTACATAGCTTTTGAGCACTCAAATTTTCAACAGATCTGCTCAACTGCCTTCAGCTGCTGTCCTGTAGGCACGACACACGTGAAATCTGAGGGTGGCTTACGTAAAGCCTCAGAGGCTTCTGCAGGAGCCAACGGCAGCATTACAGCTTGCAAATGTATTTACAGGATAAAATTGTCGCTTCACGTGACACAGAAATATGTGGTGAATTTTGCACTGAGAGAAAACAAATCTCTCTGGTTTTGATAGACTGTTTCAATAGCAGCATTTACAAGTCACACAAAAATAAGATTTTTCTTTTAAATCAGGGATAAATAACCAGAATGAGGCAAAAAAAAAATTCAGATATGCAGCCCTGTCCTTTTTACAATATGCAGTCTTTATGAATGAATGATGCATGGAAGGCTTAGATAATCCTATGATGTTTCTGTCGCTCCTGTCTTTATTTTACAAAATAAGAAAATAGACAATTATGTGCTTGGTTATCACAAAAAAAAAGTTGACTCATCTTTTTAATTCACACATTTTTCATGTTCTGAATGTAGCTACAGGGAAATCTGTACAATTGCAGTCAGGTGACAACACCTCTGTGTTGAAGACACCACACGTGCCAGCAAGTGCCACCCGATGCTAAAAGCAGCAGAAGGGAAGCCACACAAGAAGTGACTTGAAACAGGTATGTGAGCATATGTGTTCTACAGCTAGGGTAGAGCTGTGTGCTATATAAACACTTGCTTTCTTTACAGTTTATTACTTCTGGTAAAACTGCACTTTCAGCAGCAATTCATTGCTCTTAAAAAGCAGTTTTCTTAATCTGATCACTTCACATACAAAGCTGATGCAAACTGGCTTTTCTTACCTGCCTTAGTTCATTTTCACTCTGATTCCATTAAGTACTTTTTCTGTCATTCCTTCTTTCCAAGAGCATTCTTGCAGGCAGCTTGAGGTGTACCTGAGGTCTCACCAGGGTTCCTGTGCACACTTCTTTCTGCAGTTATCCTGACCAGAAGACCATTGTATGTTAATAGATTAGTAATCAGGTAACCAGAGAGGGTGCAGCTTGTGCTGTTCTGTCCATTCAGCCTGTGCTGTGCTGCACATACCCTTTGCCACAGGGGAGACCCAGCCTGCTGATTTTAAGGAAGGAGTCTGTTGGCAGCTCTCACATGGCACCAGCAATCACACTATCTCTCCAGTTGGGTAATGCTTGAAATATTTAGCTACAGGTGTAGACTCATCTAGTCTGAAAATTCAGTTAAGGCTGACTCAGCATCTTTTTTCCTCAGCACTCTAACACTAGCACCCTATTCCAGTGTCTCTAGTACCCTCACAGTTTTCAAGTTGTTCAATGAAACCTTCTAAAATGTTGCCATTGTCAGAGATGCAGCTCCTGTTGCCTTCCCAGAGCCTGAGGTAAAGCAGCTCAGCAGAGAAGCAGAACTGCTGGACCTCCCTGGACAGCGCTCCAGACTCTCTTTGTACTTCAGTGCTGCCTTCAAAGGAGGCTGAGGATCTCACCAGAAAGAAATCACAGCCAGGAAATTAATCCTTTCACTACAGGCACCAAGTGTACCTCTGTGCAACTTGCCCTGCTCCCCATAACCTGTCACATTCATCAAGAAAGGCTCTGGAGGAAAGATGGAAATAGGAAATCAGGCACTTGCATTATTTGAAAATAATCTTTTCCAAAGGGAATATTGGCTGGGGACTTTTAAGAAGATGGAACTTTAGAGCTGACAAGTGTATCTGGCATGTCAGTGTGATAATGAAGTTAGTTCTGCACTGTTTGGAAAACAGCAAATTTCTTTGCAAGGCTTGTGATTAAACATCTAACAGAAAATAATTATTTCCTTGCAGGCATTTAGGCACCAGATATAAAGACAGAGAAGGAGAGCCAACCAGGGAAAGAACCCGCTAAATATCACAACTGAAAGCCACTATTATCATAGAGCCCTCATAATATTCACTGTTAATTATAAAAACTAATATCTATAAAATTGAAGCACCCAGTGGGAGAAAGCAGGACATTTAATTTGCAGAATTCTTTCAATCCTTTTACACACACACAAAATTGGAGCTTATTCTATAAAAGACATCAGTTGGTGACAGGAGAGAGGGAGAAGTTTGATTTGAGCGTGTCTTGTTACTGAGTAGGAGCAACAAATTAGCTAAATTACAAAGGAAACTGTTGTGCTGCATATAAGCAAAGATTTCTATCATGAACTTGAGCAGTCCTGCTCTGTGGCTCCAGCCCACAGCAGAGTAAGGAAAGGGATGTTGCAGGCATCAAGGTACAGAAAAGACCTCAGAGTCCTCGTGTGTGGGAAGTGGGATGTGTGGGGCCTTTCAGAGATGCTGGGCACCACCAAACACAGCATCAGAGCATGGTGATCATCTTCTGTTCGTGGTACCAGCTTGAGCTTGGTGGTGTTTCCACCAGAGCTAGAACGAGAACGGGTGAAATCCCAGATGGCATTGGGGCTGGCTGTAACAAAGAATAATTTCCACTTCAATAGCGTGCAAACTTCAATTAGTCCTCACAGTCCAGTTGGGATGCGGAAGGATTCCATCCCTCATCAGGAAGGAAAGAGCTCAAGCATGACACATGGCAACTCTTACCAGCACACACCAGCCCTTTCCAGGGATTTCAGCTGGGACACAGACTGCGCCGAAATGACGAGGGAACTCAGCTGGAGAAGCTGGAGAAGGATGGGAGCTGAAAATCAGCACTGCATCCCTCCCGACAGCAGCCCGTGGAACAGAGATGTTAAACAGCAGGCGATTCCACAGTCCAGCGTTGCAGCTCCCCACGGAGCTGGATGAGTGTTGGCAAAGTGCTGCCCGGGCAATCGCGGGGGGTTCTGGCAGAAAACCGGGCAGCTAATGAGTGGCTGCTCTTCGGTCATGCTGCACTCAAACCAGCCTTCCAGCAGAGGCAAAGCAAATTCTATTGGCTTCAGCACCTGGTTGAGCAACTTAATAAGGACGAAATGGAAAGTTAGAGCTGAGTCATTATTTATTTTATAACTACATCTTCATCACACAGTCCACTCCAAAATGGGAGTTATTTCATTTCAAATCAAGCTCGTGCCAGGTTTTTCTGCACGCTCGTTCAGCGCAAAGGTGAGGAGAAGGGTCTTGCAAAACAATTTCAGACAGCAGCTGCCTCAGAGGAGGAGAGCAATCTACAATCAGAGGAAGATTTCTCCCCCTTTTCTCCAGTTCCACTATGCTTCTTCCCAATTGCATTTCTTAAGTATATTTTTAATGCACCAGGAAAATTGTAGTGGTGCAAAGACTGTGTTTAGTGTTATTTGGGTAACATGTCAATTTCCAGACAGCACTTCAGAAGAGATGAGCAAACAGTTATGAGAGCAAAATATCTCTGTCCTGTCCACAACAGACATAGAAAACATCTTGGTCTTCTCAATGAAATTCTCTCTAGTATAGCTGAAATTGCTGCTGTTTTATCTTAGTTTTCTTTCCTCTGAAAATGAGCTGTTCTGATGGATGTCAGTCTAAAGCCAGATTCCTTCAGCCTTTCTTTATACTTCTATAAAGCCTGATAATTATTGTTGTCTTTGTTTTCTTTTCCCAGTGGGTCCATACCTTCCTTGAAGAATCCAGAACTGGACACAACATCCCAGCTGGGGCACAGAGAGAGCTCCAAGGAGAGCTGAAGAACAGCTCAGTGCTTTGTGGGTGATAACACTGTCTATACATTGCAATAAGGGTTTGCCTCTTACACAGCAGCACTGCACTGTTTACTCCTGTTCAGCCTGTTTACTCCTGTTCCTTTTGGCCTTCTGGTCTCACAGGAGGACATGCAGCATTCTCTGTTTTGATATCCATACTTGTACCTAGTGCCAGGCCAGTGTGTGAGCAGATTTTATAGGCATCCTATTCATGTGCTGTACAATTTCCCCTGTATTTGTTTCTTTTTGTGTGTTTGCTTGCTTTTCTCTATTTTCTTTCTTTTCTTTTTTTTTCTCTCAAAAAATAAATTTGTATAAAAATTAAGGAATTAGTTTTGTCACGAGATTGTTTTTGCTCACTAAGTTTTCCCTTACCAAAATATAATTTAAGGCATGGAAGGAGAGAAATGATGAAAAAGAAGAGTTGAAACTCTAAAACTAACTACCTTCAAGAAGTTATGGATATTATTTTAGAGTAATTCAACAGACAGAAGGGGCTGGGAATCGGAATGAAAGAATGATAGAGGAGGATCTGACATGTAAATTTTTATTACAAGATAAATTCAATCCACTGTCATTATGGCTTCTTTAATTACCTTTCAACCTTTTTTTAATGATGCCCATATGTTGCATATAACAGGGCTTTATGGCTTTTGTTCTCTCACCTTTCCCAGGGCTTCCATTCCCACTGTAATTACTACACTGCCATCAGATGCCTCGCCTAATATTTTTGCACCAGGGCTCCCAATCTGTGGCGATTCCGCACTTGGGGAAACAAAACCCACCTGCCTCTCCTGATCGAAGGGGACTTGCTGTTCTGGTGGATGTCCACCAGATGGCAAAGGCGGTGTTTTTGTAGGGTTTCCAGGCCACCTTCGGATATTAATTTACCCTAGGGAGAGAAGGGGGAGAGGGGGGGGAATGTGTTTAACAACAGATCCTTTATTGCATACATTAAAAATGGTGATTAAAGGTGATTAGGTTCTACATGGATTTCATGGGAATAGTAATAAAACAGGAAAATAAAAGGTGCAGTTAAAATGGTGGTGCTGTCAGGAAGGCACAGTGTTCACTCCAGTCACTATCTCTATATTGTGGAAATAATTCTCAAGAATCTCCAAATTAATATTGCTTTTTTTTTCCCCTGTTAATATAAACTTGAAAAAAACAATCATTTTTTTCTCATGCCTAATGTCTTTGAAATATTTGTGACCAGAGTCAGTCTTAGAATGAAATCCACAGGAAGTAAAACCATAACTGCTCTTGATTTACCTAAACTAATTTCCTAGTCATGTGGTTATGGACATAAGAATAGGAACAAGGCTTGTGAACACTCCTGCACCTCCAACCTGCCCTCATGATGTCAGGATTGTAATGATGGAGATAAGCACTGATCTTCTTCCATAACCTCTCTGGGGTTTCTTACTGTTTTAACCACACTGGCTCAAGAAACTTCTATCATTTCATCATTTAGACTCCACTGAAGGTATCTAAAAGAGATTGAGAGTTTCCTGAAAGAGGTGTTTGTTATAAACTATCAGTACATAGCTTTGTAGGGAGAGGGCAGGCATCTGACATTGTAAGAGCTGGATGTTCTTTATCACTTAGCTTTTCTACATCCCATTGCCCTTTCATATGTGGCACTATCTCTGCTGAAAGGCCTGTAGAGGAGGCAGTGAAAAAAAATAGAATTCCTTCAGCATCCTCCAAGAAACTGAACTCTCTGTCAAAAAAACCCAACACCTTATGTCAAGAGACTGTTCTGAGACTTTAAAAAAAGAGAAATAATAGGAGCAAGGGAAGGATGATTTGCTTCTTGAATGGTTTTGTAGGTTGACCTGAATTCTGCTGCCAGCAGAGGAGAGGCTGTCGGGGGTAGGAGGGACCGTTCAGCCCTTCTCTTCAGCTGCTGCTTGACTTTCAGCTGGCGCCAACTGCAGCACTTCAATGGCTCCCAATCAATTCCATCCCTCAGGACTCATTTTTCTGAGTAGCAAGACACAAGGAAAAAGATGAGGCCGTTCCCACTCCAAGTGGATATTTAGGGTAGTGAGGAAAGAAAAAAAAACCAACCCACCAATGAAAGCCAGTGCTATATTTGGAGCGTTCCTAATTGCACTGTTCTATTTCCAGCTGCCAAAATCTGCGCTAGAATTTTAATCAAGGGCTAAATCCGTGCGGCAAGACCCTAACAACAGGAAACAGTTACATTATTTAAATAGGCTTTGAAACGAACAGATTTTTATCTCCCAAAGCAGCACGCGCGT
The DNA here is from genome assembly GCA_025447755.1 of Corythornis vintsioides. Taxonomy (NCBI): domain Eukaryota; kingdom Metazoa; phylum Chordata; class Aves; order Coraciiformes; family Alcedinidae; genus Corythornis; species Corythornis vintsioides. The sequence goes on along the minus strand of JAOEGS010001360.1, from coordinate 7,737 downwards.
GAATATTAAAGCTGCTTTTGTTCTGTGGGACTCAGCAAGATGAAGGGGGTCACGGGCAACGTCCAACACACCGAACCGGCTGTCCAGACAACACAGGCCGGGCGAGGCAAAAAAAGCCCTTTCCTCACGAGCAGCAGCCCCAGGGAGACGCTTTCCGCGGCCTCCCCCGCCAAGCCCCCGCTAGGGTCCCCTCCTTAGACCGCGGGATCCGAGCAGCTGCCGCCGGCCCCAAGATGTCGGCCCCGGGGCCTCGCACCCGACCCGGCTCCGCCGCGGCCGCGCCCCCTAGCGGCGACGGGCGGAGGCCGCTCCGTTGCGGCGGCCGCAGAGCGGAAAAGCGCACGCGCCACGGACCGGCCGCACGCGCAGCGCCGGCGCCGCGCTCCCCGCTCCCTCCCCGGCCGGGCGGTGCAGACGCGCATGCGTCAGAGGCGGTGACCTCGTCTTCCCCCCTCCCCCGCCCCGCATCGAGCGCTACCCTGCCGCATGCGCACCCCCCGGAGGGGCGGGGCCGGGCCGGGCCGCGGTCAGCTGACCCGAGCGCCCGGCACTGAGTGACGGTTAACGGCGGCCGTTAGAGCCATTAACGGTAGCGGCGGCGGCGGCGGCCCGGCCTGGCGGGGCGGGAGGAAGGGTCTGGGCCCCGGCCCGGGCCCGGGCGACGCGCCATGGCGACCACCGTCACCACCCAGCGCGGCCCGGTGAGTGCTGTTGGGTGAGGACCGGCCTCGGGGGGCCTCCACGGGGTCTCTGCTGTTAGTTCCTGAGCCTGCACTGCCTTGGGTTGGGGAGGCCCGGCTGGAATCTGCGAGGCTTCGGCCTCTGTCCCTCTCCTCCGCGGCCTGACTCTTGTCAGTCGGCCTCGGTGGGAGGTTGGCTTCCCCTTCTTGTCTCCCTCCTTTCCCCTGGTGACGCTGAGGGGGAAGAAAAAACGTCTTTGCTTCTTCAGAACGCCGTGGTACGGTGAAGGGGTGGAGGAAGGAAACTGCCTCTACTCCTGGCTCTCGGCTTTGCCGCTTGGGGAGAGGGGAGGGGAAAGGCCCTCCTGGCTGCGTGCTGGGCTTGAGGAGGCTGCTCTGCCCTCCCTTTGTCTGAGGGCCTTCCAAAGGAGCTTAAACTGCGCCAAAGCTAAACATCTTTCTATATCAAGCGCTACAGCCCTTTCTGTTTCCATCGTTCGGACGGGCAGGTTCAGGTAGAAGTCTCTGAAACCGCCCCTTGAAAGCTGGAACGTGAGACGTGCTGAAGGATGCATTCCGTGATGGCCCGTGGGCACGTCGGCTCGGAAGGGCTGAGCAGTCTTAAAACCGATTTAACAGGCTTCTGGAAGTTAGTGTTGGTCGTTTATCGGGAATGTGTTATTGTCGGGTTTTGCTCTGGAATAATGTTGCCCCACACGCGGCTGTTCTGCTGTGTGGTGAGTAGCTGCAGTACAGCATCGGCTCTTGCTTGAGAGTTCTGATCGTTCCCTTCTGTTCCTTCTGTCTGGAAGAATCCTGTAATAATTGGGATTACAGGGGTGTTTTGCAGGTGAAGTAACATTTTCCTTTAATAATTTAAGTTACTGTGTTTTATTTCCTGGAAACTGCTACCTTTTTTTCTCTGTCAGCTGTGATGAAAGACCAGAGGAGTGAATTATTAAACTGCTTAATCCTGCAAAACTGCATGACTTATCTCATGTCAGTAATATCATATGATCATCAGCTTAATTCCTTAAAATGCCTTATTTGTCTGTCCTTCTGGAATAGATTCCTTTTACAATGGGTAGTGATGGTTCTGTTGTTGGAATAAAAGTTTTCAGTGCTGAATTAAGGTAAAGTGAATTAAGTTGTTTTTTATTGTATCTTGAAGGTATCATGAAAAGCCAAGGAGTGCTGTTCTGGTTGAATCTGTGGTGAATTAGGACCCTAAGGCTTCGTGTTTGAGAGTGGGTGGTGTGATTGTACCTACAGAGAATTCTGTCAGAAGCAGAAGATGGAATTCTGTTTGTTTCTGTGTATACAACTGCATTACAAATGAATAGCCACTAAATGGTGCTAAAGAATTGGGAAATATTTTTTTCTTTAATGCTGCAGAGAACAGATCTGTCCCTATGTGAACAGGTTAGAAAATACTCAAGGTTGTTTTGTGCAAGTAAAAATCAAGTATGTTCTGTATTGTTGCCAGTCTTGTTCTTACACCTGTGCTTTGTAGTGGGTGATGATGCTCATTTGGTGAGTGATTAAAAATTCTGATTGCTGCTTGGTTTTTTTTAGATGAAACAGAACTGGAATTCTTTCTGTCTGTTACTGGTAGGATTTCTGCTAGAATATAATTAATTTTTTTCCCCTGTGTGTTTTCAGGATGTTATAGAATTAGTATGTTTTCACATTTTGTCATCTTCTGAGAATAAACCAGCTTTTGAAATCTAAACTGTAGCTGAATATCTAAGGGCTGCTGGATGATACCTTTCCTAAGTGAGAGGTATTAATAAGCAGTTTGATCAGACTTCAAATTTTAAGACAAAACCCTTCTATTCATGATTCCTTAGCTAGCCAAGCACATCCAAGATTAACCTCTCTGCTTATTCACCATGCTGGTAAATGCATCAGGTCCTCCAAAATTAGATCACATACCAGGTTAGGACTGCTTAGATTTCTGCTCCTGATTTCCCTAATAATAACTACTCTGGTTGAAACCTTCTAATGGGCAGACTATATTTATAACTACTTCTCTTTCTTGTCCTAATACTGCCATTTAACTATGCAAGACTTGGCTCTGATTTTACTTGAAATTTTGTCTTGAGACTCTTCAAAACTTCAATATCTTTTTATGAATGAATGTGACAAAGAAGCAATTCCTGTTTGTATTTTCTGGTGTTGGTAGTCCCATCACCAAAATAATTGTGTTAATATTTCTGGGAATAATTAAGTATTTAACCAGATGTTTTGTTTTCTTATTAAAATGTGGCTATATATAGTATTACATTCCTCATCTGTGAAGGGGGAGATTTCATAAGTGGTGTTGCAATCAGTCTGGATTTCAGATGTTGTTTAAAGTTGAGGTAGTAAGATGTCAGGGAGAGTTTCTAAGCAAAATGTGAATTAAAGTTTTGTGTGCTGATCTGATCTGTGGAGTGTGTTCCTTTGCCAGAAGAATGTTGAGGGCAGCATTGGTAATACTTTGAAGTGCTTGTACTGCTTGTACTGTATCAGGTAAGTACCATAAGGCACTAAGTGGATTATTTTCTGTTGAATGCAGTGGTGTTTTCTTTTAACCAAGACTTGGAGGAAAGATCTATATTAGTATGTCTGGTGGTAGAGCAGAAAACATCAGAACTGGTTTTGGGATTGATGGGAGTTACCCTTCTCCTTAAAGCTAGTCCCAGTGTTCATTTAATACTGGAGGGGTGGCTCTTTGCTGGAGTCAGGTTTATGATTTTTCCTGCAATGCTGGCCCCCAGACAGGTTACAGTGTTCCAGATGTGGTCTGGAGTGCCAAGAAAAGGGAAACAGTCACTTTCCACAGCCTCCTGGCTGGGCTTTGTTGGTCCAGTGTGGGATGCTGTTAGGCCTCATTGTTGTGAGAGTGCCAAGCTCAGTTGTGTTTTGCTTGTTTTCCACCAGAACCCACATGTTTTTCTCTGGTAGGGCTGCCAGTTATTCTCAAGTCTGTACTGGTGCCAGGATTTTTCTGTCCAAAGTACAGGACTTTGCACTTCTTGTTGAATTCTGTGATTCCTGCCAATAAATGCTTCTCTCTGGCTGTTGGTCCTGTCCTCAGTTATCCCAGTCATTCTGCCCCACTCAGGTTTGGTCTGTCCTCCAAACCCGTGAGGATACATTCTGTCTTCACCTCTGATTACTGATAAGGAAAAGAAGTATTAGACACATAAATTAGTCTCAGTACAGACCCTGAGAAACTTTTTCAACCAACCTCCAGTGTCATTAACCACTGAACTTCAGCTGAGCTCAGTGAATCAGTTTTTTTCTGTCCAGTGGTCCACCCCTTTGGATTATAATGCCCCAGTTTTTTACCTACTGCTCTCTCCTTATTCACAGATACTGGTCATTTTATTGTAAAGGCAGTTGGGCTTCTTAGGTTTTCTTTTTAAATCCTTGGTAAAGGCTGGCTAATCCTTGTCCCTGTTTTGTAATTTGCTTGTCTAGAAATGACTACAGGAGAACTTTATTAATTTCTTAGCAACTGAAGTGAAGGTGACATGCCTGTGGTTCCTCAGGTCATCCTTCATTGGCTGGTTATGAGATTTGCTTTTTTTCCAGTTATAGGGGATTTTCCTCTAATCTCCATGACCTTCCCAAGATGTTAGAGCCTGGAAAGATTTCAGGTAGCTCTTTCAGGACCTCTGGATGCATCCTGTGCAAAACATTAATAATCAAAATTCTATCACATCCATTCTTTCTTTAAAACAGTAAAATCGTTTAAAGGAGAATGATTAGAACACTTTTTTTAGTAGCTAGGTATTTAAAACTTTCAATATATTTTTTTTCACCAATTCCAGTATCAGTTTCTTTATAATCACTACTGAGGAAACTCTAGTTACAGTTCCCTGAATGTATCATCTCTCAGCATATGGATCTGTAAGTCAAGCATTTGTTGTTGCCCTTGACTCTGTGTTCCCTTTCCCTCCCTTTCTGTAGAGATCAGTAATCAGATGATCAGAGAGAGAGGTAAAGGTCCTGATGACTTGCCTTAATGAACTGTATTAGGAATTAATTACAAGGCAGGCTTATTTTTTTTAAGAATACCTACTCAACTTCTGTCTTCTGAATTGTAGTTCTATCATAGACTCATATTGCTGTCTTGCTTGAAAAGAGAGTTCTAGTAAAATTCGAATTTAAAATGGAATGTGTTTGTTCTACAGTTAATGGCAGAGGGGGTTTGAATTTCACATCCTTCCTTAGATGATGTAGCAGAGGGAAGCACATTTGTTCTCAAGTGAGTAGGATCAGTGGTCCAAGCTTGTTGCTTATGTTCTCCAAAACAAAAAATGATTGAACTCTGATTATGTAACTGTGGTTTTGATTCAGGTTTGGAGGTGGCAATTATGTGCCTGCTCTTAAATGCTTTGAGGAAGACAAATTTGGCTGTTTTCTGTACAGTTAAAAAGATTGTCTGTTACACCATCAGTACCGAATCAACTGATAATTAGCTGAGGAATTTACCAAGTAGTGAATTTTCTTCAATAAGCATCTCTCCTAGATATTTTACTGAATCTGTCACTGGGTCCTGTGTGTCAGATCTCAGTCAGAGCCGAGCAGATGCATCTCTTGTTTCCCACTCTTCTTTCTGGAAGGCTTTGGATCTCTGGAGGATTCAGTGACACTAGCTATTTTCAGTTGCTGTAGATGTCTGCTCTGCAATTCCAGGGTAAGAATGTAGCTTTTTTGTAAGCAGCTTAGATACTCTTAAGAAAACTTTACTGTCCCTTATAGATTTTGTTTGTCCTTTTAGATCTCAGTACAGAGAATAGATAATACTTCTGGTTTTGAGCAGTATTTGGGTAACTTAAAATCTAAAGAGAAGAATATTATTAGACTTCTCTTGCGAATGAATTAAGCTTTCCAATGTCTGTGTTAAGATGGTGGAGACAAAAATATGCTGTCCTGTTTAGTGAGAAGTTAGAGGGAGCTTGCATATATGGGAGTGAAATTTCAGAGCTGCAACCACCACTTCTGACTAAGGGAAATCTTTAGGATGACTGTTCTTGGAGATGTGAATAGTGCCAGATTTGAAACTTCTGGAGGTCAAGGTTTGGAGGGGACCAGCTGTACTGTAAATGCCTGGCTGATTCTGGTACCATTGAAAATATTTTCTGAACAGATTGTTTTATTAAAAATTAATTTATTTTTTGTAACATGCTCTAATGAGAATGCTGTTACAAGATCCTGACTAATTTCCAGACTAAATAAGCTTTCTTTTAATATTAGCACTGTCTTTTAGCTTAGTCTTCTCCCTCTCTGCCCCCATTTCCCCCTTCCTTCCCCCTTTAAAACTTGAGCTATTTAGGATATTGGCAAAGTTAAGATGCTTGTAAGCAAAACTGATTCCCTGTTCTCCCTCCTTCCCAATAATAACCTCACAGCAGGCAGGCAGTACTTCCTTAGCTTTTTGGAGAAGCTTCCTTTCTGGCATGTAGCACCTACTGTTGCCAAGATCCTGAGGCTCCTGGATAGCAGTAGTCATCCAGAATGTGATTTGGCAAGAGCTGCCATTTCTATCTCCAAGATGCAATCTTGACATGCAAGTGCTGTCTAATCTCCAGAAGCCATGTCCTCGAGGCCTGTTAACTTCTTAAATGACATTCTGTAGACATGCCTCTGCCAGGTAACAATTGAGTAATCCTGCAACGTAAGAAACTGTTCTGTTGCTTGTCTGGCTGCAGTGGATAGTTCTGCATTAAATATGTGACTCAGTAGGCAACAGAAATGAATACAGATTAATTATAAATTTTCTATGCTGCTTCATTTGTCTTATTTTTAAATGTATTATTATAGTGTGCTTGTTATGTCATGTAATCTCTCTAAATGTGTTATTTATTGATAATGTCTACTAGAAACAATCTGAGTTTTGAATTGACAAAGAATAGGGTGAAACTACTTAAATTTCTCATAAAGCTAACAGAAAATACTTGGTGACTGTGAATTCCTATTGGCACATGTGGCAGGGTTCCTATATACTTGGCATTTGTCTTCATGGCTTGTTCTTGTGATAGACCAGATTTTGAATTCCTTTTATTCTCTTGAATATGATGGAATTTTGTCCCCAAATTGTCCCCAAGGTCAGCTGCAGGCTGTCCATCTGTGCTTAATATTAAAAGACAGTAGGCAATCTTAGTTATGTTGAGGGATTTGATTCATAGGAAATATAGTTTTCTGATCTGTTTTGAAGGTGACTGGAAGTGACCCTCAGATGAAGGCAGTGTGCTGTGTCCTGGCACAGGAGAGCTGGATGCAGCAAGTGCTGGAGAAGTGAAATTGCTGGGTGGCCTCAGGTGTCACTTGTGAATAGGATGCAAACCTTGGTAGCTCTGACTTTTGTATGGACTGCTTACATTGTTAGCTGCAGAGCCCCTTGTCTCTGTATCCTGCTTATTTTCACAGTCTTATGTTGGAAAGTAGTGTTTTTGAAAGTGAAGGTGAGAAGGTTCTCTCCCTGAGTTGGCAGTTTTGTCACTTCATTAGTTCTTTATTTGTGCTGTCAAAACTAGATCGAATTCTGCTGAGTGTTTTTGCCAACATTTTCTTCTCTTTTTCATTATGAAAGTGAAAGACTGAAGTTTGAAGGTTTGTTTTGTTTTTTCTTTATCTTTCAGGTGTACGTTGGTGAGCTTCCTCAAGATTTTCTCCGCATTACCCCAACCCAGCAGCAGCAGCAGATCCAGCTGGATGCCCAGGCAGCTCAGCAGCTCCAGTATGGAGGACCAATGGGTACCGTGGGCAGACTCAGCATTACTGTAGTACAGGTATAAACTGTGCCAATTTTATCCAATTAAGTAATTGTACTCATTAATTACAATCCATCTTTTTGATCAGTGGTGACAAAGACTTTGGAATTTGTTTTAATTACTCATATAGGCAGTAATTTTCAAGCATTTGTAGCTTCATTTTTATGTAATTATGTATTTTGTCCAGTTTTCATGTTTTGTAGCTGCATCATGGATGCTGCAGCAGTCTCCTGCAAGCCTTGCTGTTAGCTGATGTAATCAAATGCACTTTGGTTTGTTTTTCCAGTGAA
>JAOEGS010001357.1:61789-76021 GCA_025447755.1 Corythornis vintsioides | reverse complement strand
TTGTGCTCCAACTTACTCCCATTGCCTCTTGTCCTGTCATTGGATGACATTGAGAAGAGTCTGGCTCCATCCTCCCTCCACTTGCCCTTAACATATTTATAGATATTGATGAGGTCCCCCCTCAGTCTCCTCCAGGCTAAAGAGCCCCAGCTCTCTCGGCCTCTCCTCCTATGTGCTCAGCTGGTCCAAAATCAGACTTGTGTTGTCAACTGATGTCCTTTTTAATAAATGTGGAACTTATTAAATCCTGCCATCCTTCTCTAGTGCAGGTGCTGCTGACTCATATCCTGCACCTCTTGCCCCAAACACCTTCCAACTCAGCTCTCTGCATAGGTCAATTAAAGGACATTAAAACTTTCCCAGGTTAGCAAGATGCAAGGGTGTTGGCTGTTAGACCCAGACAATGTGGTTCACTTGTCTTATTTTGCTTTCTACAAAAAAGGTCGCAAACCATTCCCCACAGAAGTGAAGGGGGAAATCTGGGACTCAGCAAAAAGATTTCTTTTTACATCTGGCATGGTTCTTGTTCTGACAAACATGAAATTCATATTGTGAACACAGATAATGCTGGGAGGGAAATGAAAGGTCAGCTATCCTAAGTCCTGCTGGTTAGCATAGTCCTGCAGAGACTGTTAAGTGGCAAAGGCAGCCTGAAAGGCTGGTTCCCTCAGCCCTGTGCGCCGGCCCTGGTCATATGCCAGCGTATTTCAAGTCAGCTGGGAACTTGGAGTCCAAATGAGCAATTGTGATAAGCCTGTCATCACATTAGAGATGGGGATGATAAAAGGATGGTAGGAACCAGTAGTGTATACTTTTCTGATGACTTTGAGCTGCAGAGGAGGGGTGGATAGTTACCACCATTTTTGTTCAAGAACTATCGTCTTGAGACAGTTATGTATTAAATGTGCCAGGTGCCAAGCAGCTGGCAGAAATATGCGTGCTGAAATAGGGTGCTGCTGTTTCTGTATTCTAGGCTGTGTTTCTTTGTATTCTAATCCTTAAAGGATTTATTTTTTTCATCTCTCAGAAGTGATGAGATTGTCTTTACCTGTGCACAGACACTTGTATAGTAGCCCTCCTAAAGATGACATTGGAATAGCCACTCTTTCTGCAGCCTCAATGAAACCATTTATCCTTATGTGTATTCTCTCATCTTTCTGCAGCTCTGCCACATTGTGCCTTTGGCTACCACAGTGAGCATCATGGTATAGCAAGATTTTTCTTAGCAGTAGTGCAGCTGTCTTTGGACATGGAAGCTGGGAAAAGAGATTAAATATTTTAGTCTTAAGAATAATATGAAGGGTTTGGAGAACTCAGAACATTTTAATAATTCATTACATGTATATACCTCATGTATTGGACGTGGAAAGTAACTGTGGGGAGAAGTTTCTTGCTTATTGGTAAAAGCATTAGTTGCATATTTGGCTTCTCTTTCCCTTTCCTTACCCAAACCCCAAGCTGCCAAGACACTCTAGTGAGGAAAGTATTTTCTCTGATGGGCAGTGTCCTCCATTCAGTCAGGACACATCACATGCAGGGAGGATGCAGTTGGCTTTAAATATTTCTTTTGTTGTCTGCGTTTTGTGTTGGTTTTTTTTACCCACTCTAGCTACTGTAACTCAAAACAATAGATTATGGCATTTATTATTATCTCAAACATATACTTGCTGCTTAGCAACTAGACACACAAATGTAGATGAGCTACGGCAGCTGTCAGACAGGATTAATATATTCCTAGTTTCACTATGTATCTACTACTTTTTGATCTAGCTATGAAATACTTACCAATTCAGATTGTGCCTATGAAATTGACATCTGCTTGCACATTAAAAGCAGCAGAAGCTAAGTGCAATATGACAACAGGGCAGGACATTTCTGGCCATGGCCACTGTGTTGCCTGTCTGCATGATGAGTCTGAGGAAGTTGTGCTGTGACCAACCACAGACCTTTTCCTTCAAAAGGGATACTGATGAAGAGGGTTTCTTTTCTCTTGGTTTACATGTAATCCTGAGACAATATCATCTAGGTCAGCAGAACTTGGTAATGTGTATCTGACCTGGGAGTCTTAACATGTGACTCAATTTTTAAATTATTATAAGGAGGATAAAGAGTAAAAATTAAATCTGTTTTGATGTGATTTAAAAAATCTGTTTATTATGAACAGCTAGCTGTTTTGATTTTATAGCTGTAGCCAGAAAACCACAGAAACCATGGAGGACAAGTAGAAAAGTGTGCTATTTGCATGGTGTGGATTATAATTCTTTTGTAATTTTTAAAGTAACTTAGATCCTTTTCAAGACTTTATAAGAAGCTCGGTGGACATTTTTCATGGCTTTTACCACTTCTTCGTTTTGTTTTGGATTTTATTAAAATTAACATCTGCTTAAAGATGAACAGCAGTATACCATTTCAATTAATATTATAAATATTATCCCTGATAATTTTATTATGATTGGCTAAATTATTGGTATTGTATGTACCCGTAGCTACTGCAGAGTTTTTTACAGTTTGAAGAAACCAGAAAAGATTTTTATGCTGATGTGAAAAGATATTGCTATATAAATCCTATTACTTGTAGGAAGGTCTGAAGTACTTCCTAGATTTGTGGTTTTCTTTTTTTCTGTGCATTAAATCTTTACATCCTTGATAAAAATTTCGAGTAATTTTGCTTCTCTCTCAAATTCTTTCAGAGTCATAAGTGGGGACAAAGTCTAGGAGTCCTGAAAGGATACATCAGTTCCTGCTTTGATGGATTGGAGCACACTTCAGCCTTCTTACAGGGAAAGGCTGAGATAGCTGGGACTGTTAAGCCAGGAAAAGTCTTGGGGAATTTTATCAGTGTATATAAATACCTGAAGGGAGGGTGTAAAATAATTTTTTCTTTTCCTAGAAAGAAAACAAATCCTTCTGTGCTTGTTCATGCTTTCAGAGGCAGAATTTGATAGTTCTGTCCCTTTTTCCTCCTTCTGAAGACCAAAAAGCCAAAGCAAACTAGCGTATTCCTCATAGGTAGTTATGATAAAGCTCACTTGGAGGCAGTCTCCAGTATGCTGCTTCTCTTGCTGTTGTGCCCTTGCACTACTTCTGCAGGAACTAAACATCATTCTGTCATGAACTGCCTTATCTTGCAATGGAATTGATCAAATTTCAGACTTCTAATTCCCTCCTGCTAAAACAAAGACAAGAATGGCAAAGATGGGTCTGCTGACTATTGCAGCCTTAAGCCAACATAGACTTTTGCCCTGGCCAACCTTGACAGGCCAGTAGAAGAAGCCAATGGGAATAAATGCGTTAGTATCCATTCCATAATGGAAGCTCTCCATTAGTAGCTTCCCAGTTTGGAAACATCTTTGTTGCTCTTCTCATTTTGTGCTGGCGGCGAGTCCAGTAGCATAAATTGTGGTAGGAACATATCCATAATATCTATGTAGGTCAAGACTTCTACTTGTTATTTTCAATTGAGTTTTTGAGATCTTTTCAGCCCTATTGCCACTCCTTGTAGGCAGGAATACAAGTGGCATCTGCCCAGAGCATCTGGGACAACTCCTTTCCTTTGCCCAAGGTAAGGGAGATTGAACAACTAGTTCTTGTGATATCTGGTAAATCCTGAGTGAATCTGGTCACCAGAACATTAATAAAATTGCTGGGGTTTGTCTGTGGGGAAGAACCTGCAAATAGAGCAAATTGTCTGCATTATTATGTTAAAAAGGCATCCCGTTTTCTACTTCTGTTTATGTCATCAGAAGATGTGTTTTATGTGTCTTTAGTCTCCCTCTGCAATTGCAAGTCTGTTGTCTCTCAGCAATAGTTCCAGAGATTCTAGATCTTTTCCTTTTTCCTTTGCCAAAGTACAGAATTTGAGTGTTGGGGAGTAAGGAAGAAGAGAGAGGCTCATTTCTGTGAGGCAAAATCACTTGAGTGAAAATGAAGTCCTGCCTTTATAGACATTAGGTAGGATCTAATGTGATGTGTAAATTGAATTAACTAATTTAAGCTTTTGAATTTTGGCATACTTAAAGTATTTTTTAAATTGCATCTTCCAGGATAATTATTAAGAACACCTGCACCACCTAACCTCTTCTTCCTCTTCCTTCTTGGCCCCTATTTTCCTTTCCAAAGACTTGAAAGCAATCTTTCTGTGGTCTAAGAAATCCAGCACGGGCAACTTGGGGCATTCGGTGTTGTAGCATATAAAAATAAAAGCCTCTCTGACATGGCCTAACAGATTTACCCAAGCAAAAAAAAAAAAAACCAAACCCTAAACATATCTGCTGTTCAGTTGTATAATGTCCACTCACATCGTTTGATGAAGCCAAAACATTAAATTATTTCAATATGGGCAAAATATGTAGCTGCTTTCCAAGCAGCATAAATTTCCCACTGCACCATAGCATGTATCGTGAGCATCTTTGTTCCTGCAGCTGGGGTGCATGTAGTGCAGTCAGGCTTATTGTAGGCACAAAGTGGGTTACTAACCTGTAGAACATAACTGTGTGCTAATAGCAGCTACCAGTGTGCAAATAGGGCTGGGAAGAGAGAGGCAGTTTTGGCTGGAGAGTATCTGTGATTATGTATAGAAAAGTGTTTATTTAACTTTCCCAAATGCTAGCTACCTGGGTGTGATGGGCAGCTGTGTGCTACTCAGTTCAGCAGCTTCTTCCACTGGGGTCTGGGCCTGCTTCACAGCTCCAGACCTCAAACACAGGCAGATCTGAATGTAACTGCATGTACGTACTGGGAAGCAGAGCTCATTATCTCCGGCTGAAGGTGGAGTAATGCAGTGAGGTAATGGCCTGGTGACAATGGAAAGAGATACTTCACTGTGCCTCTTATGACATCAGTTGCTCTGTGAGGAAATAACAGTGAAAAAAAAAGTCCAAGGGGGCATATAGTATGGAAAATTACTATTGAACAGGTGTTTGAAAAAACATTTAGTGCAGTGTTGCTGGGCAGTGGAAGAAGTAAAGACTTTTTTTTTTTTAGGGATAATAGATCACGTATTGTGTCTGTTGGGTAATGTGGATGTCCCTCGGGACTTTAGGAAGTTCATCTGCAGAGCACAACACAAATTCAGTTCTTTAGAATGGCCTCTACTCTGAAATCTTTGATCCATTGTAGCTACCTCAATGCCTTTTTTTGTTTTGTTTGGGGGTTTTTGTGTCTGTTGTTGTTTGTTTGTGGGGTGGTTGTTGGTTTTTTATTGTTTATTTTGTTTTGGTTTCTAAGGGGTAGCATTGTGTTTATTTGACTGCTCTTGACCTACTTGTTTTAAGGCTACTTCTCATTTCAACAGTACTTCTGTATGATAGATGGCTGCCTTGGTGAGAACTCGATCCTTTTCTATTTAGAGCCTGTAGGCTATGGAAAGACACTGCATGGAATTTTGCATGTTTGAAGGTACAGAACTAGATTTTTCTCCTGGTAAACTCAAACATGCAAAATTCCATGGGGTTTCCATTCCAACTCACTCACTTTTGTTGCTTCTCCTTTTATCTTCTATACTAGCTTGTGTGTTGAAGTGCATTTTTAATTAAATTGCTTGAATTTTGTGTATGCACAATACATTCACTTTGAGGGCACTTTTTATTACAGTAGAAGGGTGGTGATATGTAATAAATCTCAAGAATAATTAAAACCTGTGTTAACTTGTGTATGTTTTCAGTAGTGATTGAACTTTGTGTTGACTCTCTGCTGAATCCAAGATCAGATCTTAGTCAAATAGGCAGGAAGGGGTAATGAAGGAAAGAAGAGGTTGGTTGTAGGTAATGCTAAGCTCTTACTAGTTTCCTTACCTTTCATGTTTATATAAAAAAAAAAAAAAAATAAATAAATAAATTGCCTTGAACTCTACATGTTGAGATCAAGAGGTCTTCTGCTCAATGCTTACAGAGAGAATAATGGAGAAAATAGGATAATGTTGAATCAACTTTTAGAGATAGCTTCATCTCTCCTTTATATGGATACAGCCCCAGTTTTGTTCAGACAACCTTAGTTTACACTGAAGGGAAAAAAGCAGAGTAACCTGAGAAGGCTTTAACTGCAGCATGATGTGTCAAAGATTTAAATAACTAGGGATTTCTAGAAGAAAATATGATAAATTAGTTTTCTCTTAGTCTGAGATAGAAAGACATGTCACAATTGGCAAGATGCAAGTTTTTGATCCAAAACTTTGACATTCTGCACTAGTTATTTAGATTTTTATCAATCAGTTTTCTACAATCTGCTTCTGGAAGGGCAGGAGGGGCTGGGTCTTCAAAGACTTTTCCTACAAAAGGTGAAGATGGTTAATAATTAATGAGTATTTGAAGGCCTGTAGAGGTGTTAAAAAATTGACTTGCTGAGTCTGTGGAGATGCTAATAACTATACTTCCTCAAAATATTGTAACTGCTTTGTTTTCATAATGGCATATAGATTCAAAGAAGGGATAAGAAAAGGGCCTGATTCAAGGACAATTCTTAGAATTCTGTTGTATTAAATGCTTTGGAAAAGTGTTAATTTGTCTGTCTTTGAAAAGTACAGCTTTATGTTGGATTGTAGGTGGTTTGACTTTGCCAGGGACAGCAGGTGAATGAACATTAATTGCACTTTGCCAAGGATTCTGTGATGTCCTGCTCATACCTGAGTCAAGTTGAGGCATGTGTTTGGAAATGGGTAATAGCTCTGAAGACATCCCTAATGTTAAACCAAATTCAAGAGCTGCACTGGAGGTTAAATGCTTTTTCAGTCTGGAGGAGTGTGTTTGGTTTCTGGAAGAGATCCATTTGGCTTAGACTGGTAAATCAAGTAAAAGCTTATCTAATTAAATGCCCCCCATTTAAATGTCAGAGCACCTGCACTACTTTTTCTTTCTGAAACAAGCTTTTAATATATCAAAGTTATTGTTAGTGAATATACTAGGTCAGACTTCACAAAAAAACTTGAGTGATAATTTTGAAAGCATGAACAAAGAGGGGAAACATGAAAGGGCAAATGCATTTCTTTTTTCAGGCTGTGAGGATTTTCCAAGAATGACTGTAAATTGTTTTCTTACAGGTTGTTTCAAATGCTGCTGGACAGGGGGTTGCCATCACAGGGAACAATACTTTCAACAACTGGAATTGGCCTAACGCTGTGATCTTTGCTGCTACTGTGATCACTACAATTGGTAACTATGTAATTTTTTTTCCTAACTCTAGTTTTCTACATGCTCTAGTGAGATTGTACACTTCCATTTATAACTCAAAATTAGCTACTGAATAAAGTCCCGTGGCTGGAGTTGCCTAGAGTATGTGTTCACCTACTGGTTCATAGAGGGGGGAAAGAAAACAGGTTTTGGCACTCTTCCCATGGGTATAGAGAGGAGAAACCTATGCCTTCCCAGTAAGTTTACAGATTCAATTGATGAGTGGTGCCATTCCAGTTCAATTAACTTTACACTTAAGTTTCCAGATCATAAAATCTCCTAACAAAAGTGTTATAAATCGTTCCATTAAACTAATACCTAAAGTATGTGCATATGAAGGTTTTGGTATAGCTGTCCTATTACTTACATGCATCCTCTTAAGCTGCAGAATTGTGTTCTTGACTTGCAGAGCAATCTAGGCTTGTTACCTGTCTCTTGAAGGCAAAGCAGAATATGTGTCTTCTAAATCTTACTACTGATCTGTGCTTATAAAAACCCCTGGGTTGGAAGACTTCTTCCTTTGATGTACAGATTTTCAGAGCTCAATATATTCTGCCTCTTGATTTTACAAAAAAAACCCCTTTACTACACGGTGTAGCTACACCCTGCTAAACTACAGTGCAAGGAAAAAAACCAAAGCAACAAAAAAACACACCCCCAATTTGTAATGCCCTGTTGGGTTCTGTGACCAGGAAAGAACTAAATTCAGTTGAAATACGTTGCTGTGTCACAATTCACCTTGCACTCAAATCTCAAAGGTACCATATCACAGATTAAATGTGTATAGTAGATCTTTCACATGGAAACTAGCTTCAGGATGGATTTTGAGCTTTTATTCTAGAAAATGGATTTAGTCAAGTTTAACAGTGCTACTTCAGGTTGGGAAATCATAATAGAAATTTTGAGATGAGCTGTGTTTCATATTTGTCTCATCTTGTCAAGATGCACAAAATTTCGGAAATACTTAAGATGGAAATGCTCTCGTTTGCATTAATGGAATACACATTTGCTAGAGTAGGACTGGAAGGCATCCAGACTCAGAAGATCAGCTGGACTAGTCTAAAACCTCTTACAGATGTTGAAGTCATGAGCCCACACAATGTTGTTTTGTAGATAGGTAGAATTGCCTTGAATTCTCCACAAGAACAGACTGTGCACAGACTTATCTCTTTCAGGTTACGGAAATGTTTCTCCCAAGACACCCTCTGGGCGCCTTTTCTGCATATTTTATGGGCTCTTTGGGGTTCCTCTCTGCTTGACATGGATCAGTGCTCTGGGGAAGTTCTTTGGAGGACGTGCCAAGAGGCTGGGCCAGTTTCTGACAAAAAGAGGAGTAAGCCTGGTAAGGCCCTTGCTTGTTTACACTTGTGCTGTGAATTTTTGATAGATATATTTGGAATTGTAAATTTAATCTACCTGATAATCTTGGCAGTAAATGAACACTTAAATAAGAATTTTCCTAAATGGTGTTGCATGGAAACAACTGAAAAGGGTGATTGGGTCTGATCTGTTAGTTCTGCAAGAAATTGCAGCATAATGAGACTCTGTAGAAGCCTTTGATGCTAAATGCACATCTTGCAGCTTATTTGGAGACATGTATCTCTACACATGAGAAACCTGTAGGACGACTGCAGGTGAAGCTCCGTTTCATGGACATGCCATGTAAGCTCCTTTGGTACAGAAATAAGCTGTCCTGCTTTGTTCCCACCTGCTTTTGTGCTAGCACAAGTACTTCCTGCTGCGCAGTAAACCAACTGGAAAATAATGTTTTGTTCTGAGTTACTGGCTTGTGGGTTTTTTTTCTTTGTGGCATTTTGCTAGTTGCTTTGTTAGTGGGTTGGGTTTTGGGGTTTGTTTTGTTTGTTTGTTAGTTGTTGTTTGGTTTTGGGTTTGTTGTGGGTTTTGGTTTTTGTTGTTTTGTTGTTTTTGTTTTGTTTTGTTGGGGTTTTTTTTGGTCCCCCTCCAAGTGATTTCTATCACAGTTGTAATTGCACAGAGATGGGAGGCAGTGCAGCTCCATGGTGCCTGGAAGAAAATGGGACTGGTTTAGATCCTGGTTTCAGAAAGATAGCAATAACTTTCTTGATTTGGGAAATCAGAAGAAAGGACAGAAAACAATGGTGAAATGCACGTGTGTGCAGCTTTGTGCAGGGGTTGCATGAGTAGCAAAGGGTAGGAGCCATAAATAGAAATGTCTTAAACACTTCTGATCCTCTATAAATGGAAAATCAGAGGTACTGATTGCTTTTTAAGCTAGAGTGTTATGTCTGTATCCCATGCCTATTTATAAAATATCAGGAAGTCCTTAAACTTGAAAAGAGTTTGAAATAAAAATATGAGGAAATAATCTTTTTTTCAGAAAATAGTTATAAGAATAGCAAGTTCTTCATAAAAGAAAATAGTTTAGTGTTAACTTCAGTCAGTTACTTTTAGTTATGGTTGATAAACTAACACAAAACTCTGAAATGTCTGATGCTGTCAGATGATGCTTGATGGGAAAATAAAATTTTGAGATCTTTCTCTAACTTTTAAATTCTTCTTTCTTTACAGAGGAAAGCACAAATTACATGCACAGCTATTTTCATTGTTTGGGGTGTCTTAGTCCATCTGGTTATTCCTCCCTTTGTTTTTATGGTGACGGAAGGATGGGATTACATTGAAGGCCTCTATTTCTCATTCATCACTATCACCACCATAGGATTTGGAGATTTTGTTGCTGGTCAGTAACTGTATTTTATCTATTATTTCATTACATGCATGGTGTGGCAATTCTGTTTCCAAACTCTTAATTTGAAAATGTGCTTTCTATAAGCTTTTCCAAAACACTTTGCTGAATAGAAGATTCAATTAAAGCTGGGTATTGATCCAATAGACTGGCTTTTAAATCTTGGCTTAGATACCAAAGGCCTTTATTGGGCTAAGTCTGGAGCAGAGTTTGGAGATTGTAACCCATTCAGGTGCTAAACACACCTCCCACACACACTCAGCCCACCCTCCCAACCCCCTGGTTGCAATTTCAGGTAAGAAGCTATCCTACCCATTATGAGAGTTAAGTACCTTTGAAAAGAGTCCAGTATACTAAGCAGGGTGTGTAAATACTGGGCAATGCTCTCTGTGCAGCTGTCTAGAACTAGTCAAGAGAAAATACTGAGCATACTGGTGTCTCCTAAATCTTGTCTTTCTCTAAAATCCACTGCTTTGTTCAGGGCTTTGGAGATGGTCCTTGTAAGTGGAATTTTGAATCCTGTTCTCAATGAAGGCACCTACATCCATACCTCAATGGCAGGGGAAGGCTTATAATTTTAAAAAGGGGAAAACAGCTCACTTTTATGACTTAAAAGAAAAGAATAAATGCTGCTATTTTATGTTGTAGTCCAGTAGTTAGAATACATGCATCCAACAAATGGAAGATCTGGGATCAACTTTTTCTTTCTGAAGGATTTCAGATACCCCACTTACTACCTCTCAGAGCAGTGTTCATGCAACTAGACTTTGTTAGTATAGTTTTTTCAGGGATGTAACTTTAAAGGTGAGTGCTTTTTTAACTAACATTCTTGTTTTTAATTATTTGTAGGTGTAAATCCAGATGCAAACTATCATGCCCTTTACAGATATTTTGTGGAGTTATGGATCTATCTGGGACTAGCTTGGCTTTCACTCTTTGTTAACTGGAAGGTCAGTATGTTTGTGGAAGTCCACAAAGCAATCAAAAAACGAAGGAAAAAAAGAAAAGAATCCTTTGACAACCATTCTCGACCTAAAAAACCCCTTCAAATGGGTACATCAAAGGATGTCAACATTTTCAGCTTCCTTTCAAAGAAGGAAGAGACCTACAATGATCTTATCAAGCAAATTGGGAAGAAAGCCCTGAATACAAACAACGATGAAGTAGAAAATGTCAAACAAAGTATGCAGAATGCCAGTATAGGTGCCCAGGTGATTTGCACAAAGACAGAGACATTCGAGTATGGTGAGGCTTCCCTGGACATACAAAATGGTCATCTACTGAGACCCCTTAATGATAAACATAATGGAGACAGCCCTCTAGAAGGAACCATGTTTGTAAACCAGCTAGACAGGATCAGTGAAGAAGAAGGTGAAGTGTGGGATTCCAGAGACTATCGCCCCTTAATATTTGAGCATGCCAATATAACATTTGTAAATGAAGATGATGATGAAGAGGAAGATATCTCAGATGATGAGGAAACATCAAAATCTTCCATGGATGATAATCTTGTAGAGGAATCTGAAACGGCAAAAAAACTGGTAAAATTCCCGTCCTCTGATGAATCTACTTTTACCAATAACGAGTTAGAACTTTCTGTGCCTTATGAACAACTGATGAATGAATACAACACAGTAAGCAATGTGAAGGCTGCAACGTGAAGCATGTATGACAATGGTTTTCTGAAATTGGTCAGTGCATATTGAACAAATTAACAGAGCAAGGAGACAAGCATGTTTTTGCATCTTCTCCTGACTCTGAAAACAAAAACAAGTCTCAAACTAGTAAACTCCAGTGTCCTTTTCCCACCGTAAGTTGGTTTCTGAGCCCATCAGCTTTGCTTATCTGAAAAAAAAAAGTAAAATAACAGTTGAATTTGGAGTCCTGCTCCTTCTTGGGATTTTATGGGTTTTGAACAAAATAGTAAAGACTAGTTAATACACTGGACTTACGCTGCATTTTATGCGTTTCATTGAGGAATTAGGTTGAGAATGTAACTATACTGTTGCAAAGACACTGTTTTGAACATCAAATGAGTTTGGTTACTCCATTAGCCTTTAACTTCTGAAAACTTCGATTTGAAACTTGTTCTGATTACATATGAAAGCAAGGAGTTTGTTGTTTGTTTGTTTGTTTGTTTGTTGTTTCTTGAAGTCGACCATTGTGAAGTTGTTGCCACCAGAAAATGGTGCAACTGCTAGTTGTACTTAATGAGAAACTTTTAAGTGGACAGGACATACAGATATGAGCTGAGATGCACTGGCAAACTGAAGAGGAAGCTTCTGAAACTTCCGTCTAGAAGATGTTAGTGCTTGTCAAACTATAATGAATTGTAATTTTATGAACAGAGCATTAAAATTAAAAATTCCAAAGGAATGGATTGAGAAGGAACCCTCTAACAAGAAAGAACCATCTGGGATGAAGCTCACCAATTGGGCTGTTAAACTGCACTTCAGCCCCAGAACTGTTAAATGACAAGAAGACTTATTGATCAAAGCATGTATGAGCACAAGCAGGACAATGAACTTTTTATAATGTTGAAAGTGTCCTTCCACTGTCCATTTCCTAGAGGAAATACTTGAAAGAACCTTATACGGTATCTATGTACAGGTGAAGTTTTATTGACACTGTTGTTCTGAGGAAATAATCACCTCGGGAGGCACAGACATTCTCCAAATGCCTGTCAGAAGGGACCTGTAGCACTGCTGCTGATCTGTGCAGTGTGTTAGTCAGTATTGTTTGATGTTCCTCCCTGCCTTGGTACTTCAGACTCAACTTGAGAGATTATTTTTGAAACAGTTGATTATACTTTGCTTGTTTTTGTTTAAAGTTTGACCTACGTGCATTTACAATGGTTATTCTATCCCACTTTCAAGAAGGCTGGGCAATGTCAAATCTTAGGCAAACTGAGATGTGATCAAGTGACTTTATGCCATAAGGCTTTTTAAGAAAAGGAACTTTGACTCTAAACTCCTGAAAGTATTACCTCTTGGCTTGGAGATGGGCTCTTCATAGAGCAGGGAGTATGTATCCCCTTAACATTTATACCCAAATCATTTTGGCTACAAAGTAAATTATACCATAGCTTTGGGGTTTTTTTCTGTATCTGTGTTAATCCTGACAACTCTTTCAAATGAGGCTCTTGATTACATCTTGGCAAAAGGTAACTGACTTCAGTTATATCCAATATACTTGGAACAGAAAATAGCCAAGACCTTTGAACCTTCACATGTCAAATTCTGTTTAGTCTTACAGTATATAAGTCATTCCAGTATGTCCCAAAGTTCAGTGAACAGTTAAAAGTTGTCTCATTCTCAGTTTCAGTGTAATGTTGGCAGACTCACTGGTTTTGTAAGAAGAGCTTATGGAATCTTGCAGTTCTTATCTTGAATTACTAGCTATTTCTAATAACTGCAGATACTGGCTGCAGCTTCAGTTGCTGGCCTCTTCCACAGAAGGACAACATATGGGAAACTGGCACTCTGGTTGGATAGCCTATTGATGGTAAGTTTTGAAGTGATCTACTGTGAAAAAAAGAGACTGGCTTTACTAGTCTTTTTTCTTTTTTTTCTTTTTTCTTTTTTTTTCCCTCCAGAATTTTCCATGTGTATGACTTTCCATTTGAAAAAAAAAAAAAAGTTAACACACTGCTAGTGCCACCTCTGTTATATAGGCAAAAATGTGGAATCAACATCATTGGATTTGCTAATCAATCACTAAGTTATGATAATATTGCTAAAGAGAGATTCTAATCTGAAATAAAATTTTATTATATAATATTATGCTATTTGGAGCAGGGGTGGCTGGATTAATTTGAATTGTACCTTACAGGAAAGAGATAAAGGCCCTATCAAGAAGATTCCAACTTACTTCTATAATAGCCCCATCATTTTTTAAATTACTCCAAGCCTTTCAAGTATTTCTATATATCTGAAGGGTTATGGTTGACAGCTATACCTTCTAACTGTAAGAAATGGTAGGCAAAACTACATGCATGATACACAGGATGCTTGTGTAGCAAGTTTAGGTTGTTCTTTTGCCTTTTTTTTGGTTAAACAAGTGCATGTTAACTTAAAATGAGGAAGCACTCCATACAACTTTTGTTGTCCTCCAATTTGTCTTCCATTATTGATTCAAAGATCAAAGTTTTAGTGACCAAAAGCTACAGGACACTGTGTAGAGAAAAGGCTTGTTGAAAGTTCATGAAATGGAAAAGTATAGTCCAATCTTCATTTAAAAAAAAAAGAAATATAGCCTTTAATACAGAAATAATAGAACCCAGACACTTGGCTGGGCTGCTTTGATTGGGAGTTGCACACTGGAACCCAGACTCTCCCGTTCTCC
>JAOEGS010001357.1:22475-47992 GCA_025447755.1 Corythornis vintsioides | reverse complement strand
ATGATGGAGAGTGGTCTAGCAATAACCTCTGCCATCTCCCTCATTACTCGTGGGTGTATCCCATCAGGGCCCATAGATTTGTGGATGACCAGTCTGCTCAACTGGTCTCTAACCCAAGCCTCTTCGACTGAGGAAAGAACTTCCTCCCTCCAGACTTCATCTGTGTTCTTGGAGACCTGGGACTCCTGGTAGCTGACTTTAGAAGTATTCATGATGCTTGCTGTGTCACATGAAACTTGTGCTCACAAGACAGGAGAAGGAACTTAAGAACGTGGTCCTGGGACACCGCTTTTTCCCAAATATCTATTAATTTTTATGTTGTTCTCTATCTCACACAATTTTTCTGCTCCTCAGGGCAACCTGTATGATTTCTCACATGAAGCCTAAAGTCATCTTTGCCCTCTACTGGCATCCTGTAGAAATACAGAAGCACATCAAGCAATAGCTCCATTACTTCTGCTATTCAGTGTCACTGGACAGGAGGTCACTGGACAGGAGGAGAGGTTACACAGAAACTACACGCAGTCAGTAGTTGGACCATGCTCTTAGGGTAGGGAGCAAACCTTCATGAAAGCTCAGTGAGCAGCTTCCTACAGCTCTTCTAGCAGTAATATCCTGGTGCGATAGGGCATGGCAAGCCCTTCCCTTCACACTGTCCAGATGTTTGTAAGGGGAAAATCAGTCACTTTTTGAAAGATTGCACTGAAACCTGCTGGGAAGCCAGCTTCAGGGTGGGATGTGATGGCCACTCAACAGTATGTAGACATTTGAGACAAAGTAGAGAAAGCATTTTATTCACTTGAAGATATGTGGAGACTTTAGCTTGGCAACAGATTACTAGATAAATGGAGTAAACATACCACCATTTCTGAAAATTTAGACCACAGTGTCAGTATTCAGGCCAACCTATTCCTGTCTTGCAAGGTTTTCAGGGATCTTTCATATCAGCCACAGCTGTAAAATCCAGTAGATTCCAATTAGTACACTATAAAAAGACTAACAGAAGAGCTTGTTAATACAAAATAGCTCACAATAGTTAGGTAGCTAATGTTAAATAAGCTAATGTTAAGAATTATAATTAATTTTTATTTTTAAAATTAAAGATAACAGCAATAAATATGAACATATGTATGAGCAAAATGTTCAGAAAATAATTCTTCCCTCTGTATGTCAAGGCTAACAATTAGCGAGGGACACCTTTAGCAATAGTACAAATAACTTAGAGAATAACAACTGTTTTCTCAGAGATTTTGAAATGGCAGCTGTAATTCAGAATTTATGATGCCATTTGTACTCTTCAGTTCTATATATCTAAATAAAGTTATAAAAGTAATTTGTTTTAATCATGGCTTAAAACATCAATTAGAAGCCTGCATTTGTTGCAACACTGTCAATGTACACATTTCTGTGGCTCTATGTGCATACCATGTGCCAAGATCAGCCGTTTTGCCTTGCCAAAGCCTGTAGAGCAGGTGCTGTATCCTCCTCAGTCCTGATGGCAGGAAGGGCAGTGCAAACTCTACATTCCTCAGTTTCTCTGAGGCAGCTCCTAGTGTTCTAGATCAGTCTTCAGCCTCCACACTTAGAATGGACATCCCCTCCACTTTTACTTCTGATTCTTGTAATCACAAGTTGACCTCCGAAGCTTGCAAACAACTGAATCTCTCTCAACACCTCAAAGATAACAAGATCTCCATATGGAGCTTTCCACTTTGGACTTTGCCATCAGAAGCTGCCATTGTGGAGGTTTATCCCTTGGATGCAGAGAGAGACTCAAAGGTTGCCATTGGATCCCACCCCAACACTAAATCGTCTTGTTTTCTTCCCTGATTTGCCTAGGAGAATATCTTGCTTATATCCCTAGTCTTGCTTATATCCCTAGTGACTTAACTGCAGTACAAGCATTTACCTTGACACTATCTCATCTATCAACACCTGAATTTGCAGTGACACTGGATTCTCCAATCCTTCCCAACATCTTGCCACCTAGATTTGTATGTGAGACAGATGTGACCAGAACTTCACCAGAATCTAGCAGTACTTAGTGCAAATATTCTGCATACCCCCTCTTCCTTTGAAATTGCATTCATCTTTATGGCAACAAGACACTGGTCTTTGGAACACATTCTGGCAGAGCCAGCATCTTTAACTTTGCAACTTTGCAAAACATAATTCCCATATAGCTTTGCCCTTCAATGCTCTAAAGCTCTGGTGGCCTACAGGAAGACCATATACCTGAAAAAGCTTTTGAGACCTTGGTACGTTTCAAAAACTTTATGTTTGGGTTTTTTTGTGTGTGTGTGTTATTTTTGATGTTGTTGTTGCTGTTTTGTTTTGCTTTTTTGTTTTGTTTTGTTTTTGATTTCTGTCATTGGTTTCCCATCTCCAGGTCACAAGGAATTTGTGGAACTGACTTGCTACCAAAATCAAGCCATTACAGCCCTTGTGCCCTGTAGAAGTGATAGCTCCTCTGAACTAAAAAACCAAGTATAAGGATCTTAAATACTCCAACCAGTTACCTCAAAAGCCATGTCTTCCTCTTCCTTATGCAGACCTTCAAAGATGTCCCATACTACCACTAGTGACCAGATGTAGCTGTTGAGCTATTCACATCACCTCGATCTTTATATCCAGCTTCTAGTCTCCCACCCTTCTAGGTTGAAAACAGGAGAATACCTAGAATTTCTAGGTTGAAAACCTAGAAATATTTCTCTCAAGATCCTTCTGTTTTGAGATGTTTCTTTGCTACTGTCTTCTCTGCAGCACTGAAGAAGCAGTGGAAAAGTCTGTTTTGTGATGTGAATGTTCCCATTAGCATCAGTTTTCACCACAGAAAAGATCTAAGGCTTATGGTGAACTCACATTAATTACCAGAGCTTTCATGGGAGAGGCAGCACACTAGCCAATGAATTACAATGTGAGGTAGTCCAATAGACATAAAAAATGAGTCACAATATAATAATATTTATCAAAGAAACATCTCCTAGATTGCTTGTTTCTTGTCTGTAATAAAACTCCAAATGTACTCTGCTTTTATAGGATCTAAGAAATGATAGTTTAATTAAAATAAAAATAAAATAATTTTAAAGAAAGCATAGTTTAATTTAATTTTAATAATAAATGGGAAACTGTAATTTACCCCCTCCCCCATTTTTGCACAGCATAACAGTTTCTTTCAAATTGACCCTCTGCTCACCAGAATATTTTTTTTTCTCTGTAATTCACAAATGAGGCTTTTATTCACCAGTAATAAGATGAAAGTGAAAGAGACCTATTGAAGTCACTAGCAGAATTCCCAGTGCCTGCAGCATTGTCAGAATTTCACACTAAGGATTAGGCATATTCTAATCTCATCACACTCATCACAGGTATTATTTTCATAAATACATCCACCTTCCTCTTAAAACTAGGGAAGGATTTTGGCTCTAGAAGACAGCTGTTCCAAATTCTCATTCCTCTGGGGCTTGGAAACCTGATTTCCAGCACAGATTTTTTCTTGACCAGTTCTTACCTATTTTTAGTAAGCTAACATTGTTCTTTAGTTTAAGTATTCTCTTCCTTTCCTAGTATTTTGTTCCGATGTATTTACTTACAGTAATTGTACCTCCACTCCTTATTTCACTAGACTAAACAAGCCAATGTCCCTTATCTTCTCCTTGACTAGTATATTTGACTTTCTCTGTTCCATTCCAGTGTGCACTGAAGTAGTCAGATATTTTTACAGATTAAAGCTGAACAAATAAAGACTCTTTTCACTCGAAGAAATGCAACAATGAAAACTATATTGTAGCAATAAACTATTGGTACTATTGTTACCTCTACTATTGCTGTTTTATCAATACCAATAAACTATACTATATCAATACCAATAAACTGTCTCCTGTTCATACTACAATAAAATGATGCATTTAGTTCTTTCTCCTCTTTCAAGGTACCCTGAAAAATGCATCAAGGCTGAAACATCATTTTTAGGCCTCTTTTTTTTTTTCCAGCTAGAACCATAATACTGGAACCAGAGTCACTTGGTGTTTAATGATTCACACTGTATTTTTAACACACTTCAGTATATGAGCTGACACCATATTTTAGATCAGTTTTAACTCAGAATCTAGATCATTCTAGATTCTAAGCTGCTCTAGGGGAACAAAATTAAACCCCACGTATTCTAGGAAACAGCCACACAGGATGCAGGGGGAGAGATTAAAAGCAAGACTTGATTTCCTCTGAAAAAAAAAAATTGTTTTGTGTCTGAGGCGTATGGGAGGGAAATCACAGTATGGCTGCTAAATTCTCAAAGAAGATGTAGTAATAGCAAAGAAGTGTCTCTTTTTTCCTGATATAGCTTATATTGCACGGAGGATTGACTGGAGCAACATTAGCAAAGATCTGCAGCGTTCTGACTTCTCTAGTGGGCGCAAATTGCTGACAACATTCCGAATCTGGAGAAAAACCCTAATCCAGAGTAATGGTACTTGGGACTGCAGCAGCAGCTGGGGACAGAGGCTGATCACTGAACACAGGCTCAGAAAGGCTCTGCACATCCAAAATATCTCTCCTAAGAGGCTCTGAAGACACCCTATAAACAGGGATGCGATGAACTACTTTTCCTGTAGTGCTTCATGCCATCAATGGTCAGACATCCTGATGAGGTCTGCTGCTCTGATGATGTGTCTCTCCTCCCAGACACTGAGCTTATCTTTCCCAAGGGTTAAGGCTGTAATTCCCCAAAAGCCTGGAGAGGAATCAGACAGACTTCTCATTGAAGATCTATGCACATTGCATGACTTCTGTGAGACTGAAATATGGTGTTCACCCTTGTGTAAAATCTGTTCAGAAATGAGACTTCACTTATTAAAAACTTAGTTTCAGACCACTGTGATTGCAATGAAACCTGAACACAACCTGATGCATTGTATTTACTACATGAAAAATAGTACTCCAAGCTACTCTGCTCACTTTAGAAGGTAAATGAGTGTTAGCGCTTTGTGATGAAAATTGGTGGACTATTAGGAAGACCCAACTAACTTCTTTATCATCCCCATATCATGCTGCCTCTCAGTCCTTCACAGCTGTTTATTTAAGCAGCTGTCCTCATTCCAGCTCTGTTTGATAATTCTGCAGTACTGTCAAAGGTTTTCAACTTAGCTTTGCAGTACACTGAAATTTTGGAAGTGTGGAGGACTTATAAATAAAATAGCACTTATGCATAGAGATAGTGTTTTACCAGATTTCTCCAACATATGATTAGTTCAGTAAATAAATACATATTTAATTGATCAGCAGCTGAATTTTCTGTCTTTCAATTTGATATGCTCCCAAATGTAAACACCTTGCTCTCAAAAGTAGGTTTAATTTGCTAAAGAATAGTTGATCTAATCAAATATCCAGCATGACTGCACTACCAGGATCTCTGTGATGAAGACTTTTAGTTATGGAGCATCATTTTCCTGTCATAAATATCTGCATATGACAAGAACAACAGCTCTTCAAGACCACAGTGTGAGAAACATAAACCAAATTTCCCTGGAAAATAAATGAAACCTACTGTCTTGTTTATTTATTTACTTTTTACCTCAGTGTATGTACCTGTAAGGCTCTGCACTGAAAATTTTTAAAAACACCAGAAACTTCTCCTCCCCACCAAAATGTTTACTCTGCAAACCTAAAAAAAACCCAAAAAGTATTTAAAAATGTGTCTGGCTACGCTTTTATTAAATACAAAAATCACAAAATAAATGAAAGTATTTGGAATTGTTTTGAGGAAAAGAGAACACCATCATCATGGAACACGCCACTTCAGGGAATCACAGAATCACAGAATGTTAGGGATTGGAAGGGACCTAGAACCTGCTGTTCTTCCAACAACTCCTATGCCTTTAAGTGAGCACTTAGAAGCTGCTTCTGCTTCTGGAAGAGCAAATTCACAGGAATGACCAGCACAAAGGCAATCTGAGTGTTGACAATGGCCCATGCCCAATCAGTCTGACATCTCTTCATTGAATAAACATCTTTGATTGTGACAGGTCTTTATCCCTACATTGAATTTCAGGTCTGAAATAGACTTTCATGAGCAAGAATTTTACTTTGGGTCTCATTAAAGATCTACTGAACATGTACTATGAAGACACCGGTCAATTTTGAATGTATGTTTCAAAACATACACATCTCAAGTGGGAGAAAATGCTACAGGCAGAAATATTAGGAAAGATTATAGCTCAGCTTGAAATGAGATGCTAACTTATACAGAATCCTTCTGAGTGCATATGCTATTCTTGCAAAGACTATGTATCTCTACACCTGAGTTACCCACCTGTCCTAGTTCTTTTGGGTTAATTATCACCACCATCTGCTGGCCCAACAGAGAAGAGGAGCCGCAGCCAGGATAAACAACCAGACCAGCCAATGGGATAGCTATATCTTACTGATGTCATGCCCCCTATATAAAGGGAGGTCTGGACTAGCATCGGGTTACCTGTTTTCAATGTTTTTCAGCATGTGGCAGAATGCCGTCTAAAGGTACAGACTTGCAGTTTCTATCGCTTGCTCTGTGTATTATTTCATTAGTACTGTTGTTATTCCTGCTTTTTTATTCTCTCTTTGTGTTATTTTATTAAACTGCTCTTATCTCACCTCACAGGGTCTCTCCTTTTTCTTCTTCCTTCCAATCCTGTGGTGGGGTGGGGGAGGTGGGTGGTAGCAATGGGAAACCGTTGTCTGGTGTTTTAGTTGTTGTAGAGGTACCACCTCTGTACCACCCTGGCATCACCCTCTGTTATTTAATAGAAAAACCAAGTGCTTTTTGGAGTGTTAGATGCGCTGAGTCCTGGCTTAGAAGTCCTTTGTGTCTCATATGATAACTTAGAATGTGTTCTGGTACATCTCAGTGCCCCAGTTTTCCCATCTGAAAAAGGAGTAAACCACTGAAGTTTCATTCTGGGGTGAAATTTCCTAGATGAAAAGAGATTTAAAACAAAAAGCAGAGATTATCAACCTATTAGTGGGAAAACTCTTCATGTGTATTCTGCTGCTAATTTCTTCTTGCTTCTTGCCCCCATCTTCCTGAAGCAGCACCTACAGAAAAGACAATAACTGGTACCACATTATCAGTGGTTTCAGGTGAAGGAACTTGAAGGGGAGAGCCAGAGACAAAGCAAGGGGAAAAGCACCCATCAGTTTTCATCACTGTTTTAGGTAAGAGTAGTCTTTACTGACTTCTGGTGTACATCTAATTTGAAGATTACCTGGAGCTTCATTTCACACTGAGAGCACTGTAACCTGTTATACCCCAGTTTAGGCTTCCACCTAGCTGTCAGCATAACTGACAGAGACAGTAAATTATGACTCCCTGATTTAGCCTAAAGTTTATGGGTCTTGTCATCTGCAGGAACATGTTCTGAGCACTAAGTGATTTAGAACAATGCTCTGATTAATCAAAGGAGTAGTGTGTGCACCCAGTGCTGTATTATACTGCTGAGTATGATAAATTAATTGACCTGTAATTTCCTGCAGCATTAGCTAGAGCAAGTATTTCCTTTTGTAGATTGTATTTATGGAAATTTAACTGTAGCAGGTCAGAGTGACTTGATACATAGCTGAGGCAAGAAAAGATCTTTTTAAAGTCAGGCTGGAAAGAAGCTTTCTTCTCCTCAGGCTCAAATATAGTTCTGTCCTTTTTTGTGTCCTGCAGCTAGTAGTAATACAGGTAACTGATCATGGTCAGCCACAGCAGTCATGAAAAGATTATCCAGGCTCAATTATTGGCAGCACTCAAGAGGTATCTATTTGGATATGCCTTTGAGAGGCTCACTCCAGGTCAGTCATGGTAAAGCACTGGAATTGGTTCCTAGTTTAACAAGGTCAGAAATTTGGACCATCCATAAAATTCATTAATTTCAAAAAAGAAATCTGATATTGCACATCAGAAGAATTTACTGTCACTGGTGTAAATAATGAGATTTTTTTTTTCACATAGAAAGTACAGAAATGTGGCTGTATAAAAAAGCTTCATACATTTGGGAAATAAGAATTCATGTAAGAAAAAAATAAAATTCTAAAGACAACTATTCACCTACCAGCTAGCTTCTCCTTGTGGCTAAAAATTAAAAATCTTCCTGATTTCAGACAGTATTAAAAAACCCCAAAACATAGGCACTCAATATCACTGTTCCTGATTCATAAGAAAGCCTACTTAAAATCCCCAAAGTCTTTACCAAGCCCAGACGGGCTCCCAGGCACACTCCTTTTCTATTTCTGTGCACCACTAGGACCCATCTGTGCTAGAAGGTACCTAGCCTGGACAATCTCTAGGAAGCGGGCAGCAAGAACAAGCATTACCTGAGCAAACTTCAGTGCAGTTATCTATCTTTAAGCAAACAGCTTAGTGTAGTATTTTTTTCCCCATTTTCCTATTTGTCTTGCAAGCAGGGGCTGGGGAAAACATTCCCCACCCTCAGACATAAGCCATTTTTTGAGCATGAGTTGTACATATTTTGAAACTTTGTATTATGAGTAACTCTCCAGAGCTCTGTCATGGTCCAGCCCAAATGACTAATTCCATCAAATTTCTAATATGCCACCCTAAGTCCCCTGTGCTTTCATTTAGTTTCTCTTCCCTCTTTCCCCTGACTAGGCTGTTGGGAGGGTCATGTTTGTTAATAACAGAGAAATGGTGGAATCCCTGAGTGTGGGTTTTGCCACAACCTTGGTTATGAACCCTGCCCTTCCTCCCTCCTGCTTTTTATTTTGGGGTGTAAGGAAGTGGCATCCAGCTGCAAAGTCTTCTGCTGAACCTTCTATAGGGCAGGATAAACTAATCCTCTTAATGCTCGAATCATCTCCCCAGTCATATGACAGACAGTTTCATCACCCTCCACCTCCCTCTGTTTCTCTCTGCTACCATGTGCTGTTGCCCAAAAAAAACAGTGGGTCCACGGAAGAATGTTCTCATTCAAAAGTGAGACAGTGCACAGGCAGCATGTCTGGTTAAAAAAAAAAAAAAATAAAAATGTTTCTATTCCTTTGCTACAGCCAGGATCTGCCACATGTTTTTGCAAAGTCCATAGCACCACCTATACTGCTGATTCTTCTCTCCCTCTGTAACTGTGCTGGAAAAAAGTGTCACACTCAACTGCTGCTGTGATCTTAGTGCAATGACAAGAGCTTACTGATATGTATGCAGTCAGCCTCCTTTCCCCTGTCTCCTCAATATAAAATTGCCCCCTTCAACTTAATATCATCAAGAAATTTTGGACTGAGATCACTACTCCCTTAGTAGGAAATGTACTATCTCCACCCAAATGGAAAGGGTGATTGTTCCTGGGGGAGGGTGACTCAAGGTTTAGTGGCAATACAATGTGCCTTTTGATCACTACGTTAAATGAATAAAGCCTACAATGGAGGACACCAATAACTCTTACTGCATTAGAGGATGGTTAATATAGTGTTGCCAAACACTTGTATAACATTTTTGACTGATAGATGCCCAAATGCTGTGTAAGATGAAGGATGGAAAAAAAATATCAGTAGCAAATCTTTGCAACATGCCTCTTTTTTATTAATCTTGTCTCACTGCACATTATGTAGCAGTATGTAAAATCAATGCTGCTCTGGACAGCAATTCAGTAACACAAGCATGAATAAACATCCCATAAGCACCCAGTCTGATGTACAACATAGACACACTAAATGATGGAAACATTGGGCTGTCCTGTATCTCCTTTGACTTTTGGTGTATTGAGCAAATGAAATTGAAGGGAAGATCAGTGAATTAACATGTTGCTGGACAGAAATAACCACTCAGCACAAGTAGTGATCTATCTCGTTAGGAAGAAAAGTAATTTAAGCCTGAACTTAATGTAACTAAATATATTGTTTAAAGAAGCTCAAATTTCTAGTTAGAGGAGAAATAGTTTTCCTGGTCTATCGACCAAAATGCCTCAAATTTATCTGGCTCAAACAAGCTGCAGGTTATGTCTTGAGGTCCTTATAGGTCTAAACTTCTATCATTCCAAGATACTCTCATGAAGTTTCACTTTGAAATGTTTTCTGACTTTTTTTTTTTTCCCCAAAAAACACCCAAATAATTTTAAAAGGCTATTTAAAATGGTCTCTTACTATCTTCATGCTGTCTTGGCATGAGTGAACCATAGAAAATATTGCTGTGGGGTTTTCCATAACCTGGAAGTTTAGGTTGCTTGTGGTTACTGCCCCCCAGGCTGAAGGCTACAGACACAAACAAATGCAGATTGGCTGTTACACCTACCGCAGCTGCTCTTTGTCATGGACTCTGCTTGTAGCTTCTGTTACTTAGTAATCAAATAATGTTCAGTCCAGCCATCAGAAATGGAAGAAATAATGTACCTGAAACCAAGTAGGTTTTCAACCCCCCAAAGAACATTGTTGCAATAAATTCTTTTTCAGTCTGCAGCAGAGTCTTTAAAATGTAAAGGATTGGGAGTGGAGGGAGCTGAGTTTTGTTCCCCCAGTCAAAAGTGACTCCCAGGACTGTACAGCTTCACAGTTATCCTGCTCCACAGGCCTGTCTTCAGTTCAAAAACTCGTGTTTTGTGAGGAGACAGTGATCTAGCTGATACCTCTGAAGATGTGGGATTATATGGTGCTTTCTGTGACTGAAGTCTACAGATGTGTTCTTGCTGAGCTTTGTATGTTCTGCTCCTCATCCTGAAGGTTCAGCCTGTTGAACTCTGTGAACACTTGTAATAAAGCTGGTGGGAATGGAGGGAGGAGCAACACCATGTGATCTTGCTCAGCATCATGGTCTAGGAAGGGGGGTAATTGTTAGGAAAAGTAATACTAGCTGGGGGAATTGGTTGAGTAAGGGAACCTGAGTCAAATTATGTGTGAGGAAGGGTGCATCATATTCTGAACTCATTGCTCTTAATTTTGGAAAAGCTACTGCTGACAACTGAATGAGACTAGGGCCAAACAGTTATGACAAAAGTTCCATCATTGAATGATGCTGGATGCAAAAACAATAAAAGATTTGGCTTTCAGGTCTATGTAGAGTGGAAGGATCTGAGCAGTTTCACTAATGTCTTTCTCCTGTCTTTACTATATGCATCAATGAGAGTTACCACAAAGAAGTTGGAAAATAAGCAAAGAATTATCCTCCACTGAATCATGGTTTTGAAGCAAGGACATAAGTGAAAACACAAGCACACAGTAACATGGTTATATAATATGTTAATGATTAAGGGAGAAGTTAACATTCACTGATTGCATTTAGGTAACTATGTATAGCCACCATAATATGGTAGTCTTAAAGCCTTTGTAGTTCAGGTTCAGGCAGCTTTATGCTACACAAACGATGAAGCCCAGGGAAAAAACAACAAAATTGTTGTGCTACCTATACCTTTGGCTCCCTGTGGACCATCTCACCCACTCATTCTTGTGTAAATTATGGTGGGTTTGTTAATTTCCATATGGCTAGTATTAAATATTGGTAATCAGTATTAAATATTGGTAACACAAATGCTACCCATGCTTTTGGCCTGCCTCTGTATCTGAGGTCAGAGAGCAAATACCAAGGAGTGTTGGTAGCATCTGCTCTGGTCCTGGACAGATGAATTCTGAGTGAATTCTCCATGTTCATTGCTGTCTCTGCAGTCTGCATCACCAGAGCTGGATTTGGATTAAGAGAAAAGAACCCTGCATCGGTGTCTTAAATTACCTTTCATGCAATTCCAAATCAGGTAAATATTCTTTCTATGACAGCTTCATTGTTTTCAATGTACACTGTGTACAGTCTGCAACCATTTTTTTTTGCACAGAGACTTTAATGCTCTTCGTCCAGTTATTACTATTTCTTTTTCATTCATTTTGTCCATAATATTATATTTTAGTGTATCATATTACCATAAACTTCTGATTCCCCACTTAATAGGCTTATAAAGCAATTTTTCCTACCAAGTAGTTGTGACTTTCTGCATACTACTGAAAACGGATAACCATTATGTCCTTTCAGAAGAGAGGATATGTGTCATTCGTTGGCATATAAGAGTAGAATATTTATGCAAAGCCAGTGGTTACTGTTTCCTCCTCAAATCGTAAGTAGTTAATATTTAAGCAAATGGCATGAAATCTTTCTTTGTTGCACATAATAACAACATTACTAAGGAGGGAGGAAAAACCCAAGCCATGGAGACAGACTGAGGGGTTTTATGTCTAAAGCTACCTTGTGTTGACTTTGGCCTCAGCTCTTGACTGAACCAGACATAAAGAACATTTCTTTCTTTTGGTGTTTACCTGCCCTTCTTATGTGCTATTTCAGTGCAATTTTCAGGACTTGAAAAAAGAGTATAAAGCCCTCAGTCCAGTGAGTTTCCTGCCCTGTTCTCAGCATTTGCAGCTGTTCTTGTTTGCAAAGAGTTTGATTTGATTTCACTACCTCCCAGAACAATTTATCTCACAGTGATGCACGTTACTTCTTCACATACAAGCTTTTGGTAGGAGCAACGTCCCTCAAGATGTTAGGATCTAGCAGCATACCCATACCTGAGAATTCAATTGCCTGAGCATTATTTCCTGATATTATTACACACCTACAGTTCTGCAGGAGCTTTTTCTTCTGTTAAAATACTGAACTTGCTTATTTCTTTAGAAGTTTCTTTTGGGGCCATTTGTCAGTGCTGAGTCAAAAAGTGGAATAATCTCTAAGACTATGACAGCACTAGTGCACCATTATATGATAAAAATCTCATGTCACTTTTACACCACAAAACCTCAAATGGTTTTGCTGAGCAGTTATGTGCTATGGATTTGACCTTTATCCTTTCCTAAATCGGTGCCTTGCCTCTTCTCCAAAGGGAATTTTTTTGTAAGTTATGGGGAATCTTTTTCCCAATGCAGCATCATCATCACAGAATCACAGAATGTTAGGGGTTGGAAGGGACCACGAAGATCGTCTAGTCCAACCCCCCTGCAGTAAGAATGTTGGTAATAAAACAGGTCAGCTTACAGCTTTGGGAATGTCACCATCTAACCACAGGACAGTAAACACTAATTAAAAAAGAAGTCAAAACGGCACTTTTTGTAAATGTGTGAGTATGGTGGAAATAACTGCAGGGAGAGAGGCAGGCAGAAAGCTATTTCTTCAGTCTCTGGAATATTTATTTTGTTCTGTGGCACAGGTAATTTTTATGGAAGGATTGCATGCATTTTATTGTGTAGAGCTAGAAAGAGAACTTAGCTGAATTTTCAAAACCAAAACAGACAAAAAAGTAAGCTTGGAGAAATATTACCAAACCCTAAAGACATGGTGATAACCTGGGGAAAAGCTCATGCATTCCTTCCCGCACAATCAAACCTATCAAAACTTGAATAACATGTTTCTGTGCTCCATACATTTACCTCCTGAGGACACTTCACAATAGCAAATAGTCCTGTGGTGCCTCTGATTCTGCAGAGGTCTTCTATGTCCACAGTAAATCAATCTGACATCTCTCATCAAAACTATGCTTTCTTAAAAGTTTTTGCGAAGGGGCTCAATGAATAAATTTATGTTCAAATGTAGACTGGATCTTAAGTTCTACTTTCATCGTGTGAACAGAGGAGGAATGTTAATTTAAAAAAACTGTGGGTGTCAGTTTTTTCCAGGATGAGTGGGTGTAGGATCCAGGAGAAGGTTTATGGGGTGAGTTGCAATCTGTTTTGTAAATTCTGTGGGCTGGGTGGAGGAAGTGGCTAATCTGAAAGATGTAAGATTCACTTGTGCTGAGAGTTAAATGCTCCCACTACACACAGGTTTAGTACCAGAGGTCAGGTTCTGAAGGTGCTGTCAGAAGTAAAGATTATTAAAAGAATAATGAAACCAACAGAATGTATTGGCAGGTATACCAGCATCCTAAATATTTTTTGTGTCTTTGCATTCCATTATATGAATTCAGAGGATTGTCTTCTGACCCATACTTTTTTGGTAGTCCCAGGAACTGTAAATCTTCCTTAAATTTCACCAAATCCATGCCCAGCTATCCATGTATTTCCTTCCACAGCTGGCCTCTCCCAGCAGATTAACACTTCTTGACACCTTTCTATCTCCAAGTGTAGCACGGGGAAAGCTCTCTGTGTAGCCTCAGGATTCATTATTTAGAAAGGCTCTGCCAAGATCCTCCTCTCCCCCTGCACTGCTGTGACTTTGCCCTTTTTGAAGGGAACGTGAATGCACAAGGGAACCTGTTATAAAACTGTGAGGATCTTTTCCCTCTCTGATTTTCTTTTCACCTGGTAAAGCTGTATCATCTCAAGTGGTAAATGGTTTATTAAATTTCTGCTACAGCTAATAGAAGACTGCTAGCTGTTAGTCACATTTATTTCCAGTAGATAAAATTAAAGGAACTGATAAAGACATCTGAATTATTTTAAACATGTCTCAATCATTTATGTGTAAGACTGTCAACTTTGAGAAGACAGGGACGTTGGAAAGAAAAGCACAGAAAAAAAGCACAGATGGAGAGAACAAATAATAAGAACAATCTCAGAGATACAGCTGGCAATAGTTCATTAAGACAACACAAACATGTGAAGGGCTTAGGTCATATGAGCAGATACTTCAAACGATAAGATGCAGGTTAGCTCACATGCACTCTGTGACTTTGCTAGAACTGTAACAGGATAAACCATGCATGTGGCCAGGTGAGATAGGCTGGAAACAGAGAAGGGCACACAAACACGTAGAGTAGTTTTACTATAGTCTCACAAAATCTAACTGGAGAGAAAATGGACATCTAGATTTATAAATAGACAAGTATGGAAACTGGTCAGTGGGAAGGATAACTTGGGGGATTAAAATTGTTTCATGGTGCTTGGCCACTCACAAACAAGAATGCCTTTGCAAAATCAGGCCTTTCTGTCCTTTTATACAGCCACTCAGATGAAACATGGAAGATAAAGTGTTTTCTCAGCCCTAAAGAATTTCAAGCTCAGTGGGTTAAAATCCTTCCTCTAGCTTCAGACCATCTATAAAATTTTGCAGTTTAAATAAACAAGTTCTTCCTTGTCTGCCTCTCATATGGGAGATAAAGACCCCTTGACTGCTTGTTTAGAAATGTAAGTAAAGTTGCAAATATGTCTTCCCTCTGATATAAACAGAAGCATTATTTTATATTCTTTAGTTTGTGGCCCAGATTCACTTTTATTTATTTGTGCCTTTTTCAGCTATGTTCACCCTGAGAGTATCACAGAGGTTCATCACATTGCATTGTTCCTGAGGAGGACAACTTCATTCCCTGGGAGGAGTCAGTGCCAACATCAGTTGCCAACATCAACATCAGTGCCAACAGAAATAGCCTGAATAGCCTCTGTTTACAGCAGATGTAATTAGTACCATTCTCCTCTACTGAGCAATACTCCTGGGCTCCCCCTTACAGGTGTGCTGCCATTTCCAGGAGAGATTGAACATGGGATGTTAGAGCTCACAGGGACTCTTCCCCTTTCAGAAAAGCCAGATGTAAGAGTCCCTGTAAACATGGCAGGAATTTCTGCTGCTCTTTGCCATGGTAGTCCTTCTCTCCCTGTCTGAATATTGAGGAA
The DNA here is from genome assembly GCA_025447755.1 of Corythornis vintsioides. Classification (NCBI taxonomy): domain Eukaryota; kingdom Metazoa; phylum Chordata; class Aves; order Coraciiformes; family Alcedinidae; genus Corythornis; species Corythornis vintsioides. The sequence goes on along the minus strand of JAOEGS010001357.1, from coordinate 32,446 downwards.
TGAAAAATAGTATTTCCTTGGAAGTATCCAGCATGTCTATAACCTAAGCTTTCCTACAGATGTTGTGCGAGCTTAGTAGAATTCATCCTGTTTGAGTCTGTTTGCAAAACTAGCTCTAGTATATAAAATAAGCAGAGGAACAAGATCTTCTGGATCTGTTTGTCTGGGCAGGTTGAAACAGGAGGAGTTGCACAAAGGCAGCTTCAGTCCAAGCTGCACTCAATTTGGAGCCATTCAGTTCTGATGGGGGGGATTGAGAAGTGTAGGAGTACTTGTATCACAGGTGCTTCTGGGGGATGCCTCAGGGAGGACTGGTGAGCAATGGAGTTACTCCATTTGAGGGCTGCAGATAGTCTTTGCTGGCTTTATCTAGCAAAAATGTACCAGGGCTGAGAGCTAAGCACAGATGTGGGGGCTTGTTTTGTTTTGTTGTTTTGTTTTGCTCTATTGCAGATTGTAGAATTGTTCACTGAGTTACTGGGTTCATCTACTCCTGCTTTCAGACAGTGTTGTGCAACCCCAGAGTCTGTGGGAGTCTGTACAGGCAGAAGCTATGCTGAAGCAGTGTGAGGCGAGGGAGACTTCAATTTGAACAAGGAGGACAGTGCCAGGGTTCCTCCTTATATGGTTACTAAATGCTGTAGTGTGTTTCTTGTTGTATGGTTTACGGTAAGAAATTTCAGGTGCTGTGTGCTTGCACTGCTGTATATCAAATGCTATTGCTGAGGTTGCATTGAGCTGTGCTGAGCTGCACTGAGCTTAGCCGAAAGGAGGTAGCTGGGAGTCATTCAAATACTGAAGCATTTGACTATCCAGTCCTCATATGGAACAGTACCTCATATTTGAACAGTACCTGCTCATGTGTTCAGGGCTTGTTTTTAACCTTTCTAGAATATGCTGCTACTGGCAATCATCCACTAGCTCTGCTTCTTTGGGGGCTTAGCTACAGTAAATCATGCTTAGGGAACAGGCCATACTCTTGATTGCTGAAACATTGCTTTTCTACAATATGGGATTTTAAAAGTACAGATATTTGTAAGTTTCCCAAACTCACAAAAATACTGTTTATCAGTGCCCTAGAGATCGGTGTTTAAATAAAATAAGTTCTTGCAATCAGGAGGGTGTTTTGACTTACAAGAAATATATTTTAAAGGCAAATAAAATGCTTTGTAGGTACAAAGATACAGACACATATACATACATATGAGAGACAGAGATGTAGCTGGTTCAGGGAACTCGGAAGTCAAAAAAAATGTCTTAAAACATACATTTTACAACTTTGATAGTATGAGATACTTTTGGAAGATAGGCTGACATTTTTATAAATAATGTTTGAGGACTCATATAAAACTCATTTGTTTCCTGTCTCAAGTATCTGCCAATTATTTCTGATTCTTGGGAGACTAAAAATGTGATAGGCTTCCTCTAGGTTTTTGGTTATTCCGCTACCCGACTGTACAATTGGGGTAACTGTTTATTGTTTTTTCTTTGTTTCTTACTCTTATCTGAAACACTGAATTATCTTTCTCATCTGTTCCAAAGATTTGACTATGCAAATCTTACATCATTCTTACATCTTTGTTCCCACTATATGTTTTGCTATAAATCATCCCTTGAAAATATCAAAGCCGTCTCAACATTGGCTTTTAATTCATGGTACAACATAAGTTGCTTTGTTTTACTTGGAGCTCCCAGGACCTTATGATGTGGATAGTGCCATCTCTGGCCTATTAATGCTTTTTAAATTTTAAATAGCTATGTCTTATGGGACCATCTTAAGGGAGAAAAAGAGGCTGCTGCATGATACTTCCAGAAATGAGAGTTCCGAATACCTGGGGATACATAATAAGCACCCAGGCTCCGTACGAATGACCACAGCTTTGAAGTTGTGGTAATAAAGCAATGAAAGCATGTTCAAATTACTTCTCAAATTGTCAATTTAAGAGATGAATTAAAACATCATAAACCATGGTTCTTGAAAAGGAAATGGAGAAGGCACCAACTTCTTGTTTTTACAACAAATGGAGTACAGTGAGTTTGTGATGAAGGCTTTTGACCACAGTGAATTCCCAGAGGTAAGAGTCTTTAAACATAACAACAACAAAATTACAGAAAGTAGGGATGTTCAAGTCTGCATTTTAAAGAAACCTTCAGAAGTTAATGGCCACATTTAAATCAGATGTTAGTGAAAACAACTAAATATTATATGTATAAGCTAGGATGAATGTATAGGATTGTTCAGAAAATGTTAAAAAAAAAAAAAGAGGATGCTTTGTGGTGTGATGTTAATATAGGAAAAAAATACTTCAGTGTGTCTATTTGAGGGGTGGGATGTTTGGTTTTACTTTTACTGGAATTTGATGATATTCTAGCAAGGGGTGCATGGACTCCTCCAATCTCTTCTAAAAAACTTCTTCGTTAACTGGAGATGGGCTGGGCTGCTGTGAGAAGTGGGCAACACCTGCAGTTATGATCTAAAATTTTTATTGTATTTGTGTTGTTGCTCTTTCCAGTTCCACAGAGTGAAAGCAATTTTATGCAATTCTCCATTTTATGGCGGACTTAGATTCATGGAAATAATGGTGTAGGAGTAATATTTAATTAACAGCAATTATATATATGATATAATTATATGTTATAAACTATGCATCTCTGCAGAGGCACCGAATCACAGGAGTTTAGAGTAGAAACATCTGTATAAAGCCACCCCAAAAATCCTGACTTTTTTTTGGTGTTGTAACAATCATAGAATGGTAGGGATTGGAAAGTATGTCGGGACACCAAGTTCAACCCCCCTGCCAGAACAGGATCATTCAGGGCAGACCATACAGGAACAGATCCAGGGGGGTCTTGAAGTGTCTGGAGGAGACTCCACGGCCTCTCTGGACAGTCTGTTCCAGGTTCCATCACCTCACAGTACATATTTTTCCTTATGTTGAGGAGGAACTTCCTGTGTTCCAGTTTGTGATCATTACCCCTTTGTCAACAATTATGTGATACTTGTGATAATGAAATGCATTTTGATAATAAAATAAGCTATAACAGCATAAGTGAAATGTAGGATAGGCAGTACTCTTGCACTTTTCCAAGGGAGAAGAACTAGCTAGAATTGAGGTATTTTGTGATGCCTGATGAAGAAGGTGTATATACATGTCTACATCCAAACAAGGTTGCAAAGGAGCAAAAGAGAGGGCGAAGACAGCTGCTTCAGAAGAAGGCTATTTGTGAATTTTTAAAAGAGACAAATTGGACTTCTGTCTGACAGGAAAATCAGATTCTGGAACTATTTTAATCTCTTGGGCTGAACATTTAATCTGTATTTTGAGCCCTTCTAATGTTACCTCCTTGAACATGGCATGTATTTTAAATTTCTTGTTTCTGCTTGCTTTCAATGCAAGTCTAACCTCAGACCACATCTCTAATAGCAATTAAAAAAAAAAAAAAAAGAATTATGAGAAATGACCCTATACAGGGTGGAAGTGGTAAAAACCTTTTAATTCAATATTACAGAGTGTTCTGTGAGCTCTGGCTAATGGATGATATAGAAACACCTACTATTTGTACACTACTATTCTTAGCTGATTTTTGGAATATAAGTACGCTTTTTAAAATAAACTTTCAAATAAGCACTCATGCCTATTACAACAGCACAGAACGAGATAACTTTGCATGGAGTTGCTATGTCACCCTGCTCTTAAGCTGTAAATTGTTTTGTTATGATCAGTTATTTCTCATAGTCATCAGGATTCATTTATTAATGACATTCACTAGCTATTTATATGTGATACCACAGACTGAGAATAAGTAATCTCATACTTTCTAAATATCTTAATTTGCTTCTGGAGAGAGTTTAACAGTTTCAGGGGACATTCAAAGTTTATAGAATAGTTCTTGGCTTTACAAGAACAAAATGTCATGGAAACACCATTTCTCAGCTCCCTCTGCATCAGCAACAGTAAATATTTGATAAGCACATACTTTTCATTCAGCTCAGCATCCTTAGGCTGGTTTACTACATCTATTATTTTGAAGAAGTCTTACATTTGTGGTAACATGATCACAGAATGGCCAAGTGGACCTTCCCTAAGTATGTCGGTGAGGTTGGTGTAGGAAACAAAAGGGAAGACATGGAAAGACTTCAGTGAGATTCATAGAAATGAGAGGCCATTGGTCCCCTTGACTCTGTATGTCCGAAAGGCAGATAACAAAGTAGGTGTCACCTTTGCTTTCTATGATTTCCTCTGGATTTATATGAAAAAAAATCAGAGAAATCTCATGGCATGTTTCTTAACATTCTGTTTTTAAATCTTAAGACCAGCCAAACCATAGCTATTAAGCGATGTTGTTCCCACATTGGTGCTATGGTATCTGATCATCAAAGGTATACCAGTGGCAGTTGTGAGTTTTGTACATCCTCAGCTGTGAGACACAGAACAGTAGAACCACTATGCTTGAATTTACCTATTTGCTCTTGAATGCAGCTGCTTGCCAGACATACCAGGCAACACCTCTGAGCCACAAGAAGCCCCACCTCTTTCTGCATGTGAACTGCTCTGGAGCTCCCTTCCACCAGCTCCCAAAAATAGGGGTCATGTGTCTAATGGCTCCCCACTATAATATTTGCACAGCAAACAGGAAGGTGGAAAATACTGTAAAGCCTCGATGCCTGCTCGGCGCTATTGAGGGAAGTCTTCCTGAGGTATTCTGCAGGCTTTTCTTGCCAGAGTCAAAGGAAACCAAAGCATAGGAGAAAGTGAAGCCTGTTGCTGATCACCTTAAATATGGGTAAAAAGTATACAGGAGCAGCTACACAACATACTATTGAGTCAAAGGAAAAGAAAAATACTTATTCTTTTAAATCTGTGCATGGAAAAAGCACTGATAGCAATACACTATAAACTCAAAATTAGGGTCCAGACAAAGTACACTTGTTCTTTAAAATATAAAGTTATTATACCACACAACGCATTCACAGTTGTCTCTGAACAGGTAATGAGTCCAAAATTCTGCTTTCAAGGTTTTGTCATATATTACTCCCTGATTGTTTTTTATCATGCAAGCTCAGACACTCCAGTGATAAACTGTTCACTCTGTGGCCTTGCTATGGTACATGGAAAACTTTCCATGATGTATTGCTGTGGAACAGAAATAGCTAGGCATGCCCCAAGCAGCTTTTCAAACCCAGTTTGGATCCTGATGAAAAGAGGGATTGTTCAGATGCTCAACACTGTCCCATACAACTTGTTTGTTTCTCTTTAAATGTGCTATATGAAAGAGCATGAAATGCTGGGAAATTATTTTATTTCATATTCATTCACTTCATAGTTTTTAGAGGGGCAAAATGCTGTGTAATTCTAGAAGAAATTTTCATTCAGGATTATGCAGGGGAGGATTTGTCATTTTTTTCCTTTTGTTTTTTTCCCTGAGAGGTTTTGTTTGTTTGTTTTGTTTTTTTCCCCCAGTGCTGTACTATATTGAAGGTTAGATCAATCTTCCCTCTTTTTCAGGAAGCAAGATTATCTGATGAAAAGCTGATCATGAGATGTTTTTTGTAAGGGATCTCTTCCATTCATTTGTCTGTGTGGCCACATCCTCTGCCTTGATGACCATCTTTTTGACATATATCCTATTTGCAGTTACCCCTCTGGATCTCGTTTGATCCTGTCTGTAACTCCAGCTCTGCTATACACAATTAATGTCTGTGTCATATATCTATGTACTTCCTCACCTATGTCTGTGTTTATCTCTCATCACACTTGGACCATTTACCTGTATTTCATACACTTTAGAAGCTTGGAAAGACCTCGTGGCATAGCAACAGGGCAATGGATCCCTACCTTCAGGGCTGGACAGGACTGTACTGTGCTTTTCCATATACCATGCTCACAGCTAGGGTTTCCAGAAGATAACCTCTCAGTTGCTTAGTACTAAATCTTATTCACAATGAACTATGGAAAGCAGAATCTGGAGCTAAATACCCTTAGGAGGAAAAATACTTCAGCACTCCAGAGCTTTTGAATTTGGAAACTTGGATATCTTGTTATGATGGATTCAAAGTTTCCAGCTGTGACATTGTGACCTGCTGTTTCATTTCAGTGATGTCACTTCATAGGATATAAGCAACTTTAAAAGTTTCCCAGGACATCATAATGATGTTTAATAAACAAAGTATGTCTAAAGATTGTGTCTCTGAACTCAGAACAGTTAAAATATTTTTGTTTGTGTACATTTCCTGATAAGCCCAGGTTCTGTGAGCCCCTCAGTCAAATCTGCAAAACACATGAAGATCCTGGTAAGGTGTCTTCCTCACTAACACCTGGTAGCCTTGCTAGAAGGTTAGAGAAGCTACATCTGATTGTTCAAGCAGTACTAAAGTTTAAGGCAGATATGGGGATGTTGGGGAAAAAAAGTATTGGAGGATACAAGACCTCTGCAAGGATAAGGACCTTGCTAGATTGACTTCTGCTTTTGGCAAACATTTTCCCTACATGTGAGCTTGACAAAAAGTTTCCCTCTGAATTTCACTGTGCCTGAAAAAGACAAAGTAAAGAAGGAAATGGAATTGATTTGAGATTTAAATAAGCTTTATGTATAGCTCTTACCCTCATCCAGAGGATGTGCCACATAATGCTTTTTGGAGGGATTCCTAGGAAGTGCAAGCCAGTATGTCTCTGAACAGTGTTTTGTCAGTGGCATTAGTTCACTGCACAACCAGACTCCCTCAGGAGCTGCTGGCAGGTGTTTTGCAGGGACTTGCAATTTATCTAAATAGTACAGGTAGAAGGCAATGATAACCAAGTTTATCTGTGTATCCGAAAGCCATGATGTTTGGAAAGTATTTAGGCTGACACTTGGTTTGAGTTAATTTCCTTATGTTTATCTATGATCAGAACAATGGCAAGAAAGCATGCAACTGATTGTAACATTTCATGGTACAGCAGAGAAGCTTTGCTGGATGGGAGAGGGAGCCAGCACTGCAAAAGAAACAGTGATGTCAGGATGGGATGGGAAAATGAACAACTGAAATGAGGTGGGTTTAGTTTGCTTTCTTAAGAGCAGGTTACATTTCTGGAGGCTGCTAAAGGCTTAAGAGGGAAGAGAGAGGAAAGCACAGGGAGGAGAAGGCTGTATGTTGAGGGCCTCTGCTTAATGACATTTCCCTTTGCCACCAAAGAGGACAGCCTCACAGTTTTTATGCAGTATTTAACCTTGCCTTTCTCACAGCACACTAAACCAGAACCATTTCAATAGCCCTTGCTTGTCTAAATAGGCTATATAAAATATTTTCATTTTGCACCCTACATGTAACCAAAAGCACAGAGCAGTGATTTTTGAGATTTCAGATGAATATAGGTGAATGTCTATCAAAGAAGGGGGGAGCTATTTTAGTAATTTTATAATAATGTACTTCCTTAGGACAAATTGACCAAACAAATAGGGCAATTTTTTGAGAAAAGAACCTGCAACTTTCTTTGAAGCGGGCAGAGTTTTAAGCATGGGCATCATGAAGAAATTGATTGTCTGAGCCATGTAGCCAACATACCCGAGAAACATCAGAGAACAAATGTTGTACAGATAGTGGAAAATAACCAGCTTGTTCCACAGCAACACTGCAGCTCCAGAGCAAGCCCAGGGTTTGGGATGGTCGGTGGAACATAGTAGTTAACCTTGAATGAAATTGTAACTGAACATACCAGAGACTTTCTGCAACAGAAACTGACTGTGTCTTGTGTATAGATAAAAGTGGATGGTCAGAAGCATTTTTCTTCTGGTGAGGTTTTTCCCTGGAGCAGTAATTTACTGCAAATCAGAGCAGTAACTTTTTTCCACTGAAGATTACAATGTAAGCAGAAATATAGACACCCTTTTATAGTAAGACGAATTTTCAGGGCTGTAACCATGGAGTCATGCACTCCACTGCTGTCAGATATACCCTCTTCACTGCCATCAGAAAGCACATGTACTCCAGCAGTATGTTTCTCCTGACTATATTGACTCTTTTAGGAATTACAGATGTGGTTCTCTGTCTCATTCATATGCTAAAAAACAGCTGGAGAATCCTGCATGGAAATGCTCTGTATAAAGGGCTTTTTAAGGCCTTCTGTAGCCACAGGAATATTTGTGTACTTCAATTCTTCACAGTCCACCATGAAAAGAAAAAGGGATGCCAGAGGAGGTATAATAAATAACACTAGCAAAAAAATTTGGAGAGGCTGGTATACTTCATACTACAGGACATTTTTCCAAATCTATAGTACCTAGAGATTGGATTTAGACATAAAGTGTGTGGGGTAGGAAGGGTGATGTCCTCTCACACTTGCCTACTGGCAATTTCATTAATTTTTTATTTGTTAATCCATACAATTAAGTACTAAAGAAGGAGGATTTTCTTTTCAATCACTTTTAAATGCCTTTTGATTCTCTCTGCTGGATTCAGAGACCCAAACAGTGCTTTTGCTGATCCAGCTTAAAATTTAGTTGTGTTTTTAAACTTGATGGAATTATAGATGTAGGTAAAGACCTGTCTAAATGTGAACAAAAACTGGCCCATAGACTGAAAAATCTGCTACACTTATTTTTAGTTTACTGTATTCTAAGGTATTGTGTAAGTATGGCTGTATATATATCAGTAAGCAAACGCTCTTTTCCAACTGTCTCTTAGTGAACAACTTCACATCCTTCTATATCAAACTCCCTTGTTGGTGTTGCTGTGAAAGGGCCACTGAACTGATAAAAACCAGAATTACTCAAACTTTTATTTACTGATTGTCAGCCGATACAACGCAGTTTATTCAATCCCAGGCTAATAGAGTCCTGAAGTAAAAAATGCTATGAACAATTTTGGACCTAAGTATTTTCTCATTTCATTTAAGATTTTATAAAATCCGGTTCAAAGGACATTCTAATGGAAATAACGCATTAAGACTTAATCCTTAGTGAAGTTGCCCAAACAAAACATTTACTAGAAGCACACATTTCAAACTGCTTTCACTGATGAGCCAAGATCAGAGGAACTTTTCAGGATTTTGGTTTCACCTCACACTGGGAAATGGCATTTTCTGATATTTAAAACAAACTGTACTATAATAAAAAGACAAAACTAGAAACACTCTGAAAAGAGGAGGAAATGCTTTTTCCTCCCTAATCCTATCCCAGGGAAAATGAACCTGTGTTTTCCTTCTTTTACATGAAGTAAGTGGGCTTCTTCCCATCATTGTATTTTGCAGTACCTAATGAGGCAGCAGTCACTATTACACTGGCAGAGGCACACAGGGTAGAAAAGAACTACTTTTGGCCCTCCATGACTGTTTTGCAGAACACAGTCAGTAAATCCAATTAAATGTAGCCCTGGAATTGAAAAAACATCTAGTTACTGAAACTATTATAACATCTCCTGACTAAAGATCAAATTTTCTGCTTATAAGCACATTTTACTGTAGTGATACGCTCAGACAAACAGCTGAGTTTATATTTCCATATAAAATTTTGGCATTTATCAAAGGTTATGGGGCTTATTTCTATATTTGTGGGCTTGGAAGAGTATGACATCTTCTCTTGTGCACTGGCAGTACTGCCAATACTTGTACTTGTCTCATTACTTATACATCACTGTTGGTGAGGAAGGGTTACAGCTGAAATTTATTTGAAAGCTTAGACTTAGGTGACACTGATGTATTTGTTCTTTCAGAAAATAGCAGCTTTCACTGGCAACAACTCAAGTTACATTTAGACCTGCATTATATTGGCCATTGCCCCTTGCTATACCTTGGTTTAAAAGAGGAAGATCCGTGAGCCTGCAATTGATGCACACAACTTGCTCTGGTAGGGTCTTAAAAAAATTTTTTTTTTTTCCTTTTTTCCTCCCTGGTGTTTAGCAGTAATGAAGGCAAGAAAGTATGATGCTGACATAGTCTACAGTTTCAGCTATAGGGTTTCTTGAATATATATTTTTTCTTTTTTCCTTTTTTATT
>JAOEGS010001356.1:13035-76806 GCA_025447755.1 Corythornis vintsioides | reverse complement strand
CCTGTCAGAGCAGGATCACCAGTATATCATAATGGTTAAATCTCAACAAATCCTTCATTTTTCCTCAGTGATGGAGATGGTGGGAATGCCAGACTGGAAAAGCTACGGTGCTGTCCCATTTTCTGCATTTTATTGGTGTTTCCTCGTGCAAATTAATCTTCAGTCTCTGCTTTGAAAATCTGGATGACCATCTTAAGGTAAATAAGGGGTGTGGTTGAATTTCTGTCAGGAGTGAGCATTTAGATACATACTCGAATTTCTGAAACCAAATTTCTCTTTAGGCCAGCCCTGTATCTTTTATGGTTAGTGGAAATCTTCAAATATCGACTTCTTATAATTACCAAGCTTCGAATCAAACTAATTTCCAAGGGCTGAATAAATGTTTTGTGTATTGGTTTTCCCCATTGCTGACAGTGCAGTATTGTCTGTGGCTGTTATTTCCTTAAAATAAAAAGGAATTCTGTGACATTCTCCTCCACTTCTTTCTGGAGGGAGCTGCTGCTGCTCCTTAATGCCTCCAAACAACCTACAGTAATATGCATTTGAAGCCCTGCCAAAGGGAAGAGTAACAGCGTTTGACAGTAACGGATATTGTGAAGATTGGAGGGGGGGGGGGTTTATTTGTTTCTTCATTTCTTGAGAGGAGCCTTTCCGTTTTTGCTTGAAGTTTTGCTTGATTAATGCCTTCATTAAGGAGGAGTGACGGTAATGATTAAACACAAACATCTTTAAAATGCAGAGTTCATTTCAACCCAGTTGGTTTTGTTGCACGCAAATTGGATTGGCATTGCATCCTGCACAGCAGGTACTCCACTTGAAATCAAAGACAGATGCTTTTATGGGATTAGAAAGGATATCTTGAGGGGTGGAGCAAGAGATTGAGGTTGGGGAGGTTTTGTTGCTTTTTCTTGTACTTTTTAGTAATAATGGTAAATTAATAATGATAATACTTCTGCTTTATATGCCTTGAGTACTAATAATGTTGTTTGCTTACAATTAGAAGGAAATAAAAGCTCCATTGTAACTTGAATTGTTAACAAATCAAGAATACTTGAGGTTCTTCCCCTCATGAATAGCTAATGATACCTGAGTCTCTTTGAATAGTGTTAAATATCTCTGAATGAAAATATTTGACTGCTGAGTCATGCCAAGCAGCCCCATTATTTCATTTTATGGGTTGCTTCTTTTTTAATTATCTGGCAACGTACATGTCTTTTAAGAGGTTCCCTAATTACTTAACCTAGTCTCTGCTCAAATAGAAACCTGTTGAGGGAGAAGCAATTTGGAGGACATTGCAGTTGGGTATAATAATTACAAGTGGGTCTCTTTTGAGTGGGAGGTCTCCAAGACTGAACTGTGTGCAGAACTGCTGAAGGTGCTGATCCTCCTCAAATGCACTGCAGCCTTTGCTAAGGAAGCAAAGAGGGGGACAGGTCTAGGGTTTCTGTTATGACTCTGCAGCACCTTCTAGTTAAAATGCCCATTTTGACCGCCCTTTAAGAGGTGTGATCTACAAGAGCCATGAGCACCCTGAGAAAATTGAGCTTGGGTGAAATACAATCTTGAGCACCCAGCTTCTATTTGTCAGCAAACTACAAGCCAGCATTTCCCACAGAATGTTTTGAGATTGTTTGGCATGAAAAATTATCATATCAACATATTGGCTTCGGGGCTCCTGAGTTGGAGTACCTCCCTAGTAATCTGCTGTGCCTAACCATCCAGTATTTCTGCTCATTGTAGCTTTTCTGATGTACTAGTGTAGCTTGCCCTGTTCACCACTTCTGATGTAACCATTCTGTTCCATGTTTATGGCTTTTTATTTCTTATTTAATCTCTTTCTAAAGATATAGTTGAGAGAGCTTCTCCAGTCTCTTGACACAACAAAGCATTAAAACCATTGGGTTTTCCCACAAAGTATAAAATTTAAATATTTTTTTTAAATGTTGTATTATCTTTAGTCAAATCTTAACCTGACCTGCACAGAAGAGTTAAATGGAAGAACAACTTGCTTAGAATATCAACTTTTTTGAGTGTTGCTGTTAATTTAATTAGTATTTCCAATGATTCATATGATGTTTGAGGTTCATTTCTCTGTGTTGTTCAAATACAACAGATGGAGTGTCTCTAACCCCAGGAACTTGTTGATGGCTTATGAAACAATGAAGAAAGGATTACTGAGCAACAAGAGAGGAATATCAGGTATTCCAAGTGTTTAAATTTTTCTGCAGCTTATGTCTTTTGATAGTATCTTTTCCTATGGTTTGAGTTTCATCTCAGCTGTTGGCGAATAACAGCAGTTCTAGATCACAAGAACCATGACTGCATTGGATTCTTGTTTGGGATTTAGTACCTGGTTTAATTTTGCATTCTGGTTTGACTTAGTCTTTTGTGAGGTTCTCAGTGTGGTTTGCACAAATGTGTGGTGTGACCTATGGAATTTTTCATCCGTAAAGTCCTAAGAGTTTTGTTTATTGGGGTTTTTTATAGTTCCTACATTTTCTCTATAATGTATATGCTTTGAATATGAAGCTAAGAATTACATTTAGATGTTGATGAGCATGGTAAGGTGTGACAATTTGTCATTCACTACTTTTCTGCTGCAGAAAAAACACTAAAGTCCAGGAATCTCCACATTGTAATTATTGCCTCAGACTCTTATCTGACTTTACTTTCAAAACTCTTTTCTATAGAAGATTTTACCATTTATTTTTCTCCTACTTAAAGCCTTTTCAAGGTTTGCCTAGCACTCAACTTCTTTATCTGGGTTGAGTATTAATTCTTAGACTGGTCTGGTTTTCAGAATGAAGGATCTGAATCCATATAGTTCACATAGTCTAAACCAAAGGAAATAAATCAATAAGCTTCCGTTGCACATTTTTTCATGTCCTACTTAAGAAATAAACTTTGCCATTTAACTACATGCAGGGCAATAATTCTCTTTCATAGTGACTCTCTTAAACCTTAAATCAACATACAGATTTCAGAGGAAGGTGTTAATTCCTGAAAATGAATAGACAGCTGGGGAAAAAAACCCCAAAATATAGGTCAAGATTCATTTTTTTTCTAATCCTAATATTTTTGAGTAAGAGTCAGTTTGCTTTTTTTGCCTGTCCCCATTATTAGAATATAAGCTCTTTAAATTGCTGAGACTTTCCAGAATGACTCAATAATGAGTGTTTGCTTTCCATTGAACTTTTGAGAGAGAGATTTAGGATGCATTTTTTTTTAAATTCATGAAGAGAAAAACAGTTTGCTTCCTCAAAGAACAACATCCCCATTGAAGAAAGATGTGGTATTTATCATTCAGCAATCAACTTAATTGCCTTCCATTATGAAATTGGCTTGGGTTTTTTTGGGTTTCTGCCACCACAGTTTTTAATAGCACAAATGAATTTTTCATAGAAGGAGAATGAAAATAAGTTCAAAACTTACAAATTCAAAAATACAGGGTTTTTTTCCACTGTACATTCTCCTGTTGGAAATCAAATCATATGTTGTTATTGCTTATCAGAAGATTCATTCAAATGGGATGAAACCCCACTTTTATGGCCTTTGCAGGTCTTTTGGATGCAAAATGAGTAGTTCTTTCAACGTGTCTGATATTAAAGCAGTAAGATCCCCTTCCTCCTAGGTATAAAGATAACTTCTGCAGGTATAGAGGGGTTTGTGCATTGAAAGAAAATCTGTTTGTGCCAATTTATCTGTGACCAGTTGATGTTTGGTTGTATGATAGATACCTTGTTTCCAAAAATAGTTGAAAAATAAATTTTTACTAACTGTTGTATTTTACTATAGGAGCTGATATCCATAAACAGCATTTTACCACATATTTCATATATTGCTTTTTCAGTCTCTCTTCTCCTACAGTGTAAATATTATATATCACTAAAGTTAATTTTCAGAGGGATGGGAGACTTTCTGAAAATAAACATTTAGAGGATAATGTAGAGTTAAAAAAAAAAAAAAATAACAGTTTTGTAGTGCTGCTTCTGCTTTGTGACCATTGATTTCCTGGTTGAGTTTGATTTTGGTTTGTTTTTTGTTGTGTTTTTTCTTTTAAACTAAGTAATTTATTGTGCAATTTTTTAAATACCACCGTTTTTCATGACTGTGGTACTGTAAGAATATTGTGAAGAATGTGTTTCTCTAGGCATTTAAAAACTATTACCTAATCCTAAATTAAAGTATAAATTCCTCATATCTCACTTGTAAAATGCAGTGAGGAAAGCACATGTTGCTATTGAATTTCATGTTCTTTTTTCCACAAGAAGAGAAAAAGAAAGCTTTACTGGGATTAAGTTTTAAAGATTTTTGCTGAATATTCTTTTTTTGGGAGGGGGAAATCATTATGAGAAAGAAAAAAATAGTTGCAAATATAATTGTATAGAATAATAATAATTTTAAAATGTTAAAACAGAACTTTACAGGTTATGCTGAAAATTATCAGAATGTGTTCATCTAAATACCTCTAAAAATTAATTCTGAAGCCAAAGTAATCTTATCTAGGAAAATCAGACCAGGATCCAAAGCACATTAGTAAATGCTGACTTCTTCCAGTGGTAACTGCTGTGTGTGCATGTAGCTGTCAGGAGATCATGTGGATGTGTTGTCTGATAATAGCTGTATTTTTTACTTACCTGTCAAATTTGAAAGGCTGTATGGATGGTGTGCATGGTTTAAAAGGGATGGATGTGGCTGTATGCAGTATTCCTCTGACAAGGAAAGTTGGAAATGGATGAGTTAATTGTATATTGTTTTGTAGGAGGGTAAATTTTTAATCACATTGAACATGTACTTTTTCGGTGAAGGAAGTAATTGATATTTGGGACACAGAGGGATATAAATATTTCATTCAATCTCCTAAAAATAAAAGGAATCATGTGGGTTCTTTCATGAACTTATATGTTTATAAGGTTTCAGATGAAGGAATTTATTCATGAATGTCAAGATGCAAAGATACCATCAGCAACAACATCTGCCTGAATCAGTTGAGACAGTAGTGACTTACAGAGTTTTGTTTTAGATCTGCTTTTACTTTTGAAGAAAGGGAGCTTGTAAACACTTGCACCTTTGAAAAGAAGTAAAAATCTCTGTAGGGGGTGACACACCTCCTTTCTCTTCCTTTACTAAATCCATCACCAATTCCTGTGTCCCCATCCCTCTTTGGCACTGACAGTGTGGTACAGAGTTACCAATAGAAGCTGCAAAAAAAAATCTGGATATTTTGGAACTTATTTTCCCAGACACTAATTGGTCTTTCCCTGACAGTGCAAGTGTG
Source organism: Corythornis vintsioides (assembly GCA_025447755.1). Classification (NCBI taxonomy): domain Eukaryota; kingdom Metazoa; phylum Chordata; class Aves; order Coraciiformes; family Alcedinidae; genus Corythornis; species Corythornis vintsioides. The sequence continues at coordinate 71,528 of JAOEGS010001356.1, read as the reverse complement.
GCTTAAGCCAACTGCATCATATGTGGTGTTCTTTTCCTTAAAACAAAACAACACACCGAGGCTCTTCAGAAGCTGAAAAACCTTGTTATGCTGAAACCATGAGTGGAGCTTTTGGATATGAATGTGACAGTAGCATTATGTACTTAATTTGGCTGTTAGTTGCTTTTTAAGGGTTTGTATTCAGCTCTTCAGAAATAAGAAAATATCAGAGTGACACAACAGTATTTTATTTAGTCACACAGCTGAGAGAAGTGTGCCAGGGTAGATGCAAGTGGTGAGTATTACTGATGCTGCTGAATATTTTAGCTTCCAGATCACCCTTATTTGTAGCCCACATCTTCCTAAGAGACTTCCTATGGCATTTCATAGGGTTGTTGGGTTTTTTCTTTTTTTCTTTTTTTTTTTATGAAAACAGAATTATGAAGGGTGTATAGGAGGTACAGTTTTGACCTGTGTTCAGCAAGCACAGCCAGACACAGGATCCTGATCCAGGAGCAGGGGTGAGGGCAGGAAAGGTAGGACAGGTGCAGAAGTGCTGGGAAGGTGTGAGCATTATATTGAGTGCTGTTAGCAGGGACTTGTCACCCCTGACTATATCCATCCTCTGCCCTCAATTCCTGCCTAGTTAAGCAGGTGATAAATCAAAAGATGTTTTGAAAAGCTCACCAAAAGTAAGTCTAGTAAGTTCACTAAATCTGATCAGCCTCTTTAGCCAACTTTGATAATACTATCATCACTCCAATCATAAAAATATTTACTTAAAATCTGTGGTCGTTTGGTTTTATGGTTGGTGGGGGTTCCCCCCCCCCCTTCCCCCCTTTTACTGCTTCCTGCCATTTGAGCACAGCACCTAGTTTTAAAAGCCTGTGAAAATACAGATTGGGTGATCTGTCGCTTTTAGACCATTCAGTGGTGAAATTTCTACTGTACTACTTTATTGTGACATTACCTGACTAGATAAAGCCATTTTCTGTCTGAGAAGTGAAAGAAGCTGGCAGCATCTACATAAATTGTGTTACTCATTTCATGCTGAGACAGGGGTTCCCGAAGGGAGATCCTCTGGGACACGTCCCTCCTCAACAGAAAAACAAACAAGAGGCACAGCCTGTTCCTGAAGGATGGGGCTGATCAGTTTTATAATGTTGCTGTTATTACAACAAACATTTGTTGTCCAACTATTGCAGTTTATTTGAACAGATATCCCAATAGCTAGAAAAAAAAGTAAAGCATATATGAAAGAAATAGACCCTCCTCCTGCTCCCTCCTTTCCCCAAAGCCCTTGGCATCACCCTTGGATTCCAATTCCAGGGGATTAGGTATCTTAAAACAATGTAATGGGGGATTGTTCCTGCCAATGTTACTTTGTCCTGGCCCATTTGAATACTATTGTCCAATATTAGTGGCAGTTGTCAGGTCCATTTCTGAAAGCACAAGTTTTAATAGCTCTTTATTTTGAGCTGTTCACCCAGAGATCCTAATGTGCTTCATAAAGAGAAGATAAAAATTCTTATCCTTGTTTTGCAGATGGAGGGCTGTGCTCTTTAGAGATAGCTAACTGAATAGGGGAGCTGGACAGGATTTCTGGCAGAAGCTATTTTTTGTCAGGAAACATTGATTCATTAAAGCTCTTCTGCAGAAGCGTATGCTTTGATCAAACTCCTGGCATCAAGTTTTCCTGAAGTCTGGAACACATTTTAAAGACCAAATTTCCTCTCTGGTAGAAAAGTGAACATGGACTTTCTTCCACCAGCAGACAAGGACCTGTGTCACCCAGTTGGACTGTGGCTTTTCATCTCCTGCAGGAGCTGTTGTGCCCTCCACGCAGTGCTGAGTGAGGCTGGCTCCTCACCAGCTAGACACCAGTGATGCAAAAGCCACTCAAGAGTGCCTGCTGCTCAGTCCAGCACAGAAACCAGCCACTGAGCCCCTTCCCAGTTGAAGCTGTAGTGATGCCATGCCTTTGTATGTGTAGTGTTATCTGGGGTTGCCTTTTGCCACCCTGCCCAGGTGCTGTGGTCTGAAAGAATTCTGTTGCAGCAGGGAGTGGGGAAGGGACCAAGTTTCCAGAGTCTGCTTTGTAAGACCTGTGGGCTGCCCCTCACCTGCAGTCTGTCCAGGGCTTGCCTTGTGCTCTCACTAGGCAAACACCTGGAATAACTGGTGATGAAAGCAAAGCAGTAGAAAAGGGTGTGAAGCTGTATAGACTGAGGAGGTAGAACTCAGAGGAACTAGTTTGAAATTAACGAACACTTTGTTCTGTTCTGCTGGTAATTACTGGGAAGCAGCTACTGACAGCATTCTAGAAATCAATGACCATGTATGTACAGTATTGCTGGTAGGGCAGTTGGGACAACCTCACTGCTGCTCTGAGCCTCTAGAAAGAAGCTATTACTGTTCTGGTGGAGTCCTTGATCTGCAATGAACAGCCACAACTCTACCAGTATTCTGCATTTTTTTAGTACCTGCTCCACAACTCAAAACTCCTTTATAGACCCTGCATGAAACAACCTGCTGTACCTGAGCAGTGGGTAAGATAGTCAGCCAGTCTTTTTACAAGTCAGGGAACTGGAGATCTGAAAGACTAGGTGATGTGCCCACGGTCACACGGGAGGGCTGTTGCACACCAGAGACTGAGAACAGAAATGTTGGCTCCTACAGCAGGCAGAGTGCACTCACCTGTGCTTACCATTGCACTTCAGGCCTCCTGATGCTCTGTTCCCTGCTCTGCCCACATCACCACATCCCCACCTAGAGGCTCAGTACTCTAGGAAGAAATTAAAACTGTAAAAAAAAAAACCATAACAAGCTACCTTTTATTCATAGTTGGTTTGGGATTTTTAAACACAGATTTTGTGTGTGTGTGTGTGTGTGTGTGTGTGCTTTGTTTTCCAGCTCTATCCAAAATACCCAGGACTATGTAGTCAGCTAATTAGAGTCTTCTGGGGTCTTTTCTCCTTTGATAAAATGCTGCTGGCTGTTGTGTACCTGCTACTCTATATCCTTCCCCCTCTCATATATAGCTACCTATATCATATGGAAAGGATCAAACAGTTTTGATTTTTCCCAATGATAGTGAGAAATGCAATATTTATTACAGGTTACTCACAGAGAAGAAGAAAGGAGAATCTAAGAGTGTTCCCTTCAGCTGTGTTTCTGTCAAGGCACGGTGTATGTCCCAGTCCACCTCTCTTTTGCTCAGGGTCTTGGTTCTGTTCACCATGAAGTGTAATGCAGCAAGACTGATAGACTGATAAAGTTGGTTACCCACTGGCCATGTGAAGGAGTAAAAACAACCAAAGCTAGTTGTTAGTTATCCCCACTAAAGTGCTAAACAAATCTCCCAGCAGCTAAACTCCCTTCCCTTTTTATTACTTACTGTACCTTGTAAATCAAATATTTATTAACTGAAAACAGCTTTGCTCACTGACTGATCTTGCAAACGTGGGACAAATCCACTGCAGCTGGCTAGTAGCCAATTGCTTATTCAGGCTGCTAAAGGAAATCAGCCTTGTGGAAAGACAAACTGGGTGATGATTTTTCTTCCTCCCTTCCTTACTTCTCAGGAACAAACTGCTCCCATCACTACTTTGTTTGCCATATTTACCTTTCATGAAAATGAACGTGTCTGAATGAGGTCGCTACTCCTCTTTTGAAGAGGACTTTATTTTTATCATGCCTGTGTCAAAACCAGAGCTTTAGTGATTTGAAATCGCACGAGCAGGCACAGATATTGTTTCAATTAGCATATCAGCTCTGTCACCCGGTGAAATGAAAAGATCCTTTAAGTGTCTGCTTCTGTGATTGCCATCTGATCATGCCTTACCAGCTTCTGGCTTCGTGTTCATCCGTGGGGTTCACCAACAGTCCAGCTGCAGCAAGCTGAAGCCCTTGGATGTTGAGGGATGACAGAACAAAACTCAATTCACACTCGCTTTCTTTTTCTCTGGAAGCACTGCCAGTAAACTTGAAAGATCTCTGCATTGCTCAAGGCTTTGCATTTGGTTGCTATAATGAAGGTGATTTGATTTGATGGCCGTTGTCTAATAAATATCCCTGGGGAGCAGAGAATGACAGCACACTTACACTCATTCACTGAAAGGGAGGCAATAGAACAACCAGGGATTGCAGATATTGAAGGGCAACTCTACCAGGAGTTGGTCATGGACACTATTGCCCCTTCAGTAATGCCATGGTCACCAGCTGCACGTTCATGAATTGCAATAAATGCACACAGCAGGCTGGGAGGTGTCAGAGAGTCAGTTTTCAGTGACTCATCCAAGGATCCATGCCTCATGCCCTAAAGTTTGCTCAGCAACTATGTGCTGATGCTTGTGTCAGCTGTGGGTGCACCGTTTTGGATGGATACTACAAAAAGAACATCAAATCTTTGTGTAATTATCTTTATTTTCTCTCTCTAGGTGGGGGAAGCAGAGGTACACAACTCCCAGCAGCACTTTTACCCAGCAGTCAGCTCCTGGGTGGGTGTTTTGTTTGCCCCCTGCATGCACAGATTGCTCACCCTCCTCCTTCAGGTGCTGGTGGCTTGGTCAGTCCTGCAATGCAGCATTATGGAAGGCACTGGGAGCCACCTCAGGCCCCAGCACTTCTGCTTTTTACTAGTTCTCAGAATCTGTATGTCTCTGCAGCAAGTGGTGCTCTTGTGAGTGCTGATTTGCTGGACCTCACTATGGAGCTCTGTCGTTCATATGCCAGTAGCCAGAGGAGGAGTAAGAGAGAAGCAGAGACTATTTCCTTCACCAAGTTTCCAAGATCTCTTATTTATTAATTTACAGCTCTCTTTATACCCTTTTAACTTCAAGGTAATTGGACAAGAAATCAGCCACCCCCCGGGGTGATTGGCTGGGGTGTCACAACACCCAGAGTCAAAACATCTCTCTACTGTTTTACAAACAAATGCCAGCAAGGTCACTGCTTGGTGAGAACCTTCACTTCCCCACAGGAAGGAAAACTCACTTGCTGCAGCATTTTAACACCCATAGAGCCCCTTGGTGAGTGGGACCATGCTGTGTGGTGGGGTCGGGGGCTGGTGGCAGCCTGCTCCATGTGTTGCAGACATCTTCATGTCCTTTAGCTGTGAGTGCACTTAGAGCAGGGGCTTCACTGCCAGAAAAGGACAGGGTGCTTAATAAGTATTCCTCAAGTTGTGGGTGACTGGTTCTTGTCAGGCTAACCACACTGCTTTTCAAAGTCTAAAAACCTTAATCATGTCTGGATCTTCTGAGCCATCCCCTTGTGAATTATTGCTAATGTTTTCCCTTTTTAGTTTGTAAACCTTTGGATGGTCAAAGATGGATACACTCTGTCTTTAATCACCTTGCCAAGCTCGAAATATTTACATCTTTAAAAAAAATAAATCTACATTTGTTATTTCTGACAAGAGGCATGAGCATTACTGAGCAAGCAGCAACTGCCAGAACCCACAAATTTCTGTGTTTGTTTAGTGTCCACCAAACAGGGACAACAATTTTATATTGTGTATTAACAAGGTTGTAATCTGAGTCTAGTCCTTGAGATAATAAAATAGCCACCAACTTACTGTTGCTCTTGCTAATTTATTATTTTTAACGTGTATTAACTATTGTCTTGAAAGATCTCTGAATTCTTAACAGAGGAGAAAGGCAAGAAATCCATTGAAAGCTTCTCACAGTCTGGCTGTAACAGGCAAAACAGAGAGTATTCCATTAAAGGACATTTTAAGAGCTATGTAATATTGCTCTGACCTTTAGTAATTAATTACTTTGTGTAACTACTTGATGTGATACTATCCTTGGCTCTATCACAGGCTTGTCTATCCATGAAAGTTTATTTGACTGGTGAAGGCACAGACATAAATCACAACAGCTACTTTGAGTTTTCCTATGTGCAAATGGTCTTCTTCCCTATTAAGAATATTTTCCTAATTTTATCTAGGAAATGAGGAAACAGAAGAATCTCTTTCCCAGCACATGCACCCGTGCAGAGAGTGATCTGTCAACAAGCCAGACCCTTTGCTCCTTGGCTGACTTGTCTGCATGTTCCTCACCACTTCCCAGGCTCCCATTCCAGGCAGTCCAAGTCTTGCTGCATCCAGGGAGCTGGCTGGGGAAGAACAGGGCCAGAGCTCAGGAGCATCTTCACCCGAGGGAGCCTTTACAACACCCAGCACTTGCTGAGTTCCTGGTTAACTGTCAGGAGGGGTGCAGCCTGCTGCTAACCTCCACTGACGGATGTTTGTCCTGCCACAGGTGAGTGATGGATGGGGATGTGATGGGTGAAGTGGTGTGCATAACATCAGCACCAAAAGGTCAAAACACTGGATTTATTGTGTGCCTTTCCTGAGTGAAAACCTGTTTACTCCCCTCTGCACTTCTGAGGTTCCAGATCTCTTTTTAGTCAGTGCCAAGACATCTGCCAGCAACTGAGACAGTGTTTAGAGAAAAAAACTTGGACTCAAAAGTGCAATCTTTGTACCCCCTTGGAAATTAACCTAGGAGTGTAGTTTCAGGTCCTTGTTTGTCTGCTCCAGATTAGATATTTCATTCCAGATAAGTATTGAAATTGGAGAATTCTTACATAAACTCTTGTGTTTGTCATTAAGAAGTGCTTTGTCAAAAAAAAGAAAAGGAAAAGAAATGATTGTATTGTATATCCTAATATATTTCCTGTGTCTGGGATTGGGTCTTGCATGTGGTTAAGCCAGAGATCATCTCTAGGTACAAGGTACAACTCACAGGAATGCTTTTTTACTTGGCATTTGCTGGGTTTTTTTCTGAAATTGCATTTTCCTCTAAGTTTTTGGGTTGTTTTTAATTTGGTTCTTAAACAAGTCCTGACTTTCCAGATACTTCTCTCTGACAGTAGAAAGCACACAAGTGCAGGATCTCTGGTGCCCCTTTACTTTGTGTCTTGGCTAAAAGGATTCAGGCTGAAGCAGAAGCAACATAATTGTAGTCAGGAAGTGACTGTACACATGAAAATTTAATTGGCCCCTGAGTTTTTTTAGTTTCACCCAATTCTGGGGTATACCACACCATAAGGTTACAGGACTTTTTCTTTCAAAGTCTTCTTTCTCCTTCAACTTATTTATTAAAATGCCAGACTATGTCCAATTTGCACCTGACTGACTCCAGGGAATGAATCTCATTTGCTGTCTGTAAATAGGGAGTGCAGTTTGCCTGGGTGCTGGAGGAGAGGGGCAGGTGGACAATGGGATGAGGGCTTTCGCTTGTGTAGCACCCACAAGAGGGGAGAAACACTTTAGCTGGGTGTCAAAACCAGATCAGAGAAAGCAAGCCTTCCCTGCTAATTGGTTCCTAAGTGTTATTAATTCCTCTTGTCACCAGGTTCACTCACAGCTCTGGTTGCACACAGCACTGCAGCATTCCTGAATGTGGCTTCATAGTATATCTTCACACCCTGTCAAGGTCCATGGTGTGTGGCAGCTGCTGTAACCTTCAGAGCACCACCCACCTTTGATGCAGTTGCAGGAGGATGCACAGCATATTTGTGTGGGAGCTGTGGCTCCTGAGAGAGCCTGTGTTTCAGGGGCTGCTGAGCCTCACACCTCTGCAGAGAGGGGGTACTCAGGTAAGCAGGGAGCCAAGCTGGGTAATCCTTGGCTCCCAGCAGAGAGCCCTCTACTACAGCTTGCCTTTTCTAGGACCTTCTCTTAGCAGGAGAGCTGGCCACTCAGACTTGGGCTGGGAGATCCTGCTTAGTGGCTGTGTCTCATGGGGGTGATGCAGTGGACACGATCCAGCTGAAAAACAACCTTTGGGCCATGGTGGGAAACGGTTGTTTTAAAACAAAACCAGCTCCCTGGCCCGGCCGTCTGCAGAGCTGTGCAAACAGCTAGTAAGGGCACAGCATGAAGCAGGAGGTGCAGAGCCACCACGTAGCTTGTCTCCCTCTTACCAACCCAAGCAGCAGAGCTAGCTTGGGAAAACCTTTCCAGCATCTTTCTCTCTGCATTCAAGAAGCAGCCAGGCTGGTGTCCTCCTGGGAGGGGACGAGAAGAGTGACAGATTGGCAAAAGGAGCATTATACCTCTGACAGCTTATGGATGTATGGGAAATAAGGTTGGCAAAAAGCAGCATTAGGTGTTCCTGCTGCCAGCTAATGGTGTCCAGTCATGTGGGTGAGTCTAACAAAGACAGATCATAATGGATTAGCTGTATCAGAGCAAATGTTTTATTGGCAAGTAACCATTTACAACCTCCTGCGCTCTTCCACCCACCAATTTCCTACTAAATTTCCTGACAAACCACTGTCCTAGCACCACCTAGTGTCCAGCCTGGCAATTCAGATGGCGTTGACATAGGAATACAGCTAGCTGAGGGAGAGAAGAAAATGCAGGGGCTTCTTTCTGTTGTCTTAAACTACCATAAAGTCTTACAGCACCTTCAGGAAAAGCTCCTGTTGTAACATCTGAAATACTGCTTTGATTTCCCAATCCTGCCATCTTTTTAGCAAGATTGTCTTCTCTTGGATGTCTGAAATCTCTCTGCACAGAAAGGAGTAGCAAGCAGGGACCGTGGTTTCACTGTAGGGGTGTTGAAATCCTCCCTCTCGGTAGGAGCATCTTGGCTGGAGGAGTGAGTAAGCACAGAGGTGTCAAGAAGAGACTTCATGAAAAATGCATGTTCTTAAATGTCGGTGGCAAGACAGCGGTTAAAATGCTGCTGCTTAAAAGGGCTGGATTATGTCCAAGAGGATGGAGCAATGGAGAACAGAGTGTGCTGAGAAGAAGGGTGAAATGAGCCCAGAGTGTTGCCTGGCAGTACGAGCTGGCCTGTAGAGCTACAGAAATTACTGCAAAGTGTCCTATTTCTCATGAAGTCAGACACACAGCAGGAATGCTGGCACTCCCAATCCCAGTCTCCGAGCTGCGTCTGTGTCATCGGAGCTCCTTGCTAATGAACACTGAGTTTATTAGCACCACAGAGCCAGGAGTGTGCCTTTGGATCCCTCCTGCCATCGTACAGCTGTGGGGTTGTCCACTGGAACAGTCTCATCATCACACGTGAGAAATGACTAAGGCCTGACAGCCATGTGTCTCCTGGCAGGGCAGCCCATAAGAGAACAATGGAGGAAAAAGGTGCTTTAGGAAGAATATTCCCAAATTTTCAGTAGTTGTCTGTAGTGTACATCACATCTAACATTAGTTAGGCATCAGAAGTACTTCTGATCAATGCAAGATCCATTGCATATGTGTGGCTGTGACCACCAAAGCTGCCTGCTTGTGCTCTCAGCTGTGGACAGCCCTTGCTGCCCTTATGGTGGTTTGTCAAAGCCATGAAGCCCCTCGGTATGGCTCTAACTGGTGCTCTGAGGATAGCTGCATCTTCCCTGGAGGACTCTGGCAACATCTGCATCTTCTAAAGGGAAGCCCTGTTGGTTGGAAAAGCTTATTAGTTCACACCAGTTTGCCCAGAGCTTACCAGTCCCTGGCTCATGTCCTGCAGTGAGAGGGTGACATGTCACAGGAGACACCAGCATGGTTTGCCAGACACTTGGAGGTCATGTTTTAAATGATCACTACCTTAAAATGGAGGAGCAGAAAAAGTCATTAGCTGAAGATTAACTTCTTTGCTAATGATGAACATCAGAGAGGAAGAGAAAGAGCCACGTGAATGGTGTCTACGTGCCCATGATGAAGAGAGGGGCTTTGTGACGTGGAGCTCCTTCAACCCCCAGCAGCTGCTGGGTGCCCCTGTGGTAGCTGATGTGAAGACACCCCATCTGAAGTTTGTCAGTTCACAAGCAAGATGATTGTTAAGATGGTGGGGATTTTTCCCAGCAGATGTTTTTCTTCACTTACCATTTGTTTTAATTATTCCTGATGTTTTGCCTATCAAATTGCAGACTTCTTCAAAGGAAAAGGAATAAGCAGTTGTCATAACAACAAAGCTCTTCATTACCACAGGAACCTTTGACAGCTTTATTTAAAACATTAAAAAAAGAAATTTAAAAGAAAAATCCAACCAATTATTTTTATCAGTCTGATTCATGTTCTTCTTAAACAGATTACAGTGTGTTCTCTAGCAGTTACACTGTGAAGGGAGGATGGCATGAATATTTATTATAATGTAAACTTCAGGAGAAAAATTAAAAAGTGAGTTTGTTGTCTTTATGAGCTTCCTGTGCCAATAGCTCACCTTGACTTAATTAGAGTATATGATGTGAAATATAAAGGTGCCATTTTTCTTTTTTTCCTCACATATGTGAAGCAAAATGATCATTGTATGAAATAAAAATGCCAAGTCAGTAATTCATATGTTCTAGACAATTATGTCTTCCATTTTTCAAGCCAAAAAGAGCTCATCATCATGAAGATAGGGGAGGAGGGATTTGTTTGCAAAGTTTAGAACTGACCCCTGGTTTTGGTTTTCATTTTCAGTTCTGTAAAGGCAAAGGAGAAGAGGGGGAGAAGGTGTTCAACAGGAGAAGGCTGATCCATGGGCAGAGCACTGCCTGGCCAAAGAAGAGCAGGAGCCAAAGCGTGTCTTTTTCCACACAAAAGAGGTAAATAGCTCCCACTGCCTCCTGTTTAACTTGCACACTCGTATTTGAAAGATGCTTTTCTTGATTTCACATTCTAATTTTTAGTATGAAAAAAAGGCTAAATGCCTTTCATCTGTTCAAGGCATTTTTAGTATCCTTAGCAAAAGGATTTTTCTACAGCAAAGTGAAGGATAATACCGGAATTGTTAAACTCATATCCCTTAAAATAAGTTACATTTGTTCCCTAGTTTGAACAGAGATGTTTCTTGCTGGGCGTAATCAACAACTTAATTCTCTCCCTAAGCCAAGGAAAGAATGAATAGCTGCAGAGACCTATCATTCTGTCTTCCATCCATAAAGGAATGTAAAGAGCAGCTGTTGCATTTATCTTAAGATGATAGCTGTAAATTGCCCTGTCTCACAGCACTTCTCTTGCAGATGTCCATGTTTCCTCTATCACAGTGGTGACCATGAGAAACAGGGAAAACCCCAATTATATAAGGCCAGACTCCTTTCCCCTAGGAATAATCTCAGAGAGCTGTTGGGACCCTGGTATCTGGTAGGGACCCTACTTGGGGTATCTGGTTGGGACCCTTGTATCAGGTAGATATAAACATCTCAGTGATGGGTTGTTTTGTTTGTTGGGGTTTTTTTCTACTTTATATTAAGAATTAGCCACCAAAAACTTCTTTTCCTGAGAGAAGGTGATGGGGGCTGCTTTGTGCATTAGTTTCCTCACAGCCTACTCACTTCATCTACCCACAAGCTGGGCTTGAGGGCTTCGCTCCGATGGGAAATAGGGCTGTGCCTCTCCTGTTACACGAGATGGTGCAGGGACTTATTATTTAATTATGCCAACTACACACATACAAGGCATTGCATTAGGAAACACACACACACCATCTGCTAGGTGCCATGCTTTAGCTGTAGGCGTGCAGGAGCAGAGCCTTACAAGCACTCCCTTCATTCCAGGCGACTGCAAACGCGGGTCTCCTCGCACAGCGCTGCCCAGGGAGGCATCCAGGGGAAGAACATTCCTCCACGAGGCAGTCATTACTGCTTCAGCAAGACGTTCATTTGAACAATAAATAAGCTTAATCTTTTTATGCAGATCATTTTAGAAAATAAACAGGCTGTTTTTATGAGCTACTTAGAACTGGGGCTGGGGTGGGATTTGTGGTAAAATCCTGCATCCGCCACAAATTGTAAGCAATTTTTAACTCCTGGGGAACGACTGCAGATCATTATTTGCTGCTGTTTTTTAAATAATATACATACAATGGGGTTTTTTTGTGTGTTTCAAAGCATTTAGAAAGCAGAAACGTTGCCTGGTGGAACTAAGTTGCTGATTACTACAGAAAGATGACTGAAATCCATGCACTGAGCTTATAGCTTTAACACACCACCTTTCTTTGTTTCTGGAGACCTCCTATGGAAAAATGGGGCATGCAGGAGCTGGCAAGAGAGAGCTTGACCACTGTCCTTAGAAGCGTGAGCCCCCTTGGGTTTCAGTCTGGTCTCCTTTGCTAACCACCTTTGTAACTTCAGCAGAGGTTAACAAACAGCAGGCAATTCAATTCTGGTGTCTTTAACCACTGACCTCTCTTGCAGAAAGTAAGTAATAACATAATAATGCAGTTTTGGACACCTGAGAATATGACTGTCCTGCCTTGCATGGGCTGTGAATAGTAATATGTAATGAATCTATGATTCCGATGTCAACTGTTCATTAATGTTTGCTGGAGAAATAATGTAGCTGTTATCTTGAGGATAACAGAGATGTCTCACCATGAAGGTGGTGAGACACTGGCACAGGTTGCTCAGAGAGGTGGTGGAAGCCCCATCCCTGGAAGTTTTTAAGGCCAAGCTAGATAGGGCTCTGAGCAACCTGCTGTAGTGGGAGGTGTCCCTGTCCATGGCAGGGGGTTGGAACTAGATTGTCTTATAAGGTTCTTCTCAACCCTGACTGTTCTATGAAGTAGTAAGGAAATAATGTTTGTAGCCACAGGTAGTCATTTAATGTCTTCTGAGCAGATCTTGAGAGCATACAGATGTTGCCTTCTGGACAGTCCCAAAATTCATTTATTTAAATGACAGAATATGATATCATGTCCTGGCCAGGAGTTTTCACAGGTTTGGTGGGATTCTGTGAAGGATCTAAACCACTCCAGCCCAAAATAGCTTGGATTTCAGAAGAGAAATGTGGTCTGTGGTTTGGGCTGCTGCTGTTAATTTTGTGTGACATGGGCTCAGTTCACTGGTCTGCCATGTGTTTGCCTGTGAGCCTGTACAAAACTATGTAGCCTGAGCTTTCATTCCTTTATTGTAAACAAGTTGATCCGATATTCTTAGAAAATCTCATTTTCTCTTTAAGTGCAGAAGTGGTATTTGGGCACTGTGGAAAAGGGGATCACTCAACTAGGTTAGTTTTGGCTGCATGCAGCCACACAGCTCTGTCACTCCACCCCAGAAGCATCCTCTGTAGATACACCACCTAACACAAACACAAACACAAACATCAACAAGGATCCGAGATGACAACCCCAGCCATGTAGCCAGGGCCTGAATAAACTGTCAGAGAACTGAAACTGACTCTAAGGACACACCTGGTATGTCCTGAATGAACAACTCTCCCTCCATACCCTTGGGCAGAGTCACCTGGGGTTCTTTAAACTATGCAGTTGTCCAAAACACTTATTTTAAAACACTGACTTTTAAAGAAATCATCTTTTACTAAAAAAAAAAAAAAAAAAAAAGAGCACACAAACATCAGTAGTTTTATTTGGTAAGGTAGGTAAGTGGGGATTTGTGGTTTGGGTTGTTTTTTTTTAAAACCACATTTATATAGTGTAAATATAACCTGGCTGAGAAGAAGATAAAATGTTTTCATCATGAAAGCAACTGTAATTCCCAATTAAACAATGCCTAATAAATGTTGGTATTGTTCAGTTGCTGTGGAGGCCACCACTAACATCACACAGTCTGTGGGCCCCCAAAGCTCTTGTTTGTTTCTGAAGCGATCAGGTCACACCACTCAGTTCCCCCCAATTTATTTAAATCTGTTACTTTATTTCAAGTGCTAATTATCTCTCACAACAAACACAGCCTTGTCAGCTGCAATTACTGGCATTACAATAGATTATCAACAGGAAAGTGTGTCTTGAAGCAAGAAGTGTTGCCTTGGTTACCAATCCAAAATGCTCCTGGATTGCATCTGTAACCACAATTTCCTGATGATACCTGAAATATTTCAGGAGCGAGGCCACTCTTTTCCTCCTAAATTAGCACAGGGCATCACGAGCCAAATTTTCCCCTACAGAATTGTGATTTAAATCAAGGGATGGTGCGAGTTTGGAGCCGGCTGTAGATTATCCTACATGCAAAAGAAAGGGTTCACATTTTGCATGAATAGAGGGGGTTGTACTTTACTCTTGGAGTTGGCATACACAGGGATAACTCCTCTGGCTTCACAAATGTTACGCCTGACTTGTAAATGAGAACAGGCTCTTGTCCAGTAAAGCAAAGCAGGTGTGTTTCACAAGGGCCACCCTCCTTCCTCCCAGACGCTCTGACGCGTGCGAAGAGCTGGCAGCGGCTCGGGAGCCTTGGACTGCTTGTAAACGTGGCTTTCAGGAGAGTTGTGAGATAGGGCTTTGATTGGACTTGGCAGAAGGAGAAATGTCAGTCGTGAAGGAAGCGTGAGTTCAGGCGAGAAGTTGGGAGGTTGGGTACAGCTCTCATCCTGTGTCACACAGCCAAAAGCTAAATGCCTAAGAAATGTCTGCTTGTATTTCACTGCACGTACGGCTGCTTAAAATAGGAGGGAATCAAAGCCAGCAGAGATAGGATGCTGAAACTTTGTGACCTCCTTGGATGAAGGAGGCAGGGGGATTGACTAGATGATCTTTCTAGGTCCCATCCAACCCCTGACATTCTATGATTCGAGACTGCTCAGGGAGGTGTATTCACTGTGCACACTCACTTCAGGAGAGTGAACCTGTGCAGTGGTTTGGTGTTAGGGTGTTTGGCCAGAAATGAAGAACCCAGAAAGGATGTTTGGCCAGAAAAGAAGAACTCTGAGTTGGTTACCTCCCCTCCCTCTCACCTCTCTGTGTGTGCCTGTATTGCCAGGACTGCACTTTCCAGCCTCCCTGTGGGAGCTGTGCTGTGGTACAGGAAAGACTCAGAGGGAGAGAGGGACACCTTCCCAGCTGTGTGGTCGTGGCATTTAGTTTAAAAGAGGGAGTCTCAAATTCCAGTCCCAGCTCTTTCCCTATTTTATCCATGTAATGTAAAACAGATCACTTTCTACGAGTGTGCACTGGGACCAAAGACTTCTGCTCTCAGAGGAAAGCTCTCAATAATAATCTGAGGATCACGGTCCCTCATGCTTAGGCACATTTTTCTCCTCTCACTGGCCCAATTAATATTACAGCTCTTTGGGTTTTCAGAAGAGGACTCGAGGGAAGGCTGATGCCTTCACTCACATCCGTGCTCAGCACACAGGTGCGCACCCGAGGGTCAGCTCTTGGCCATCCCCTGGTGCTTTAGGGCAGGAGTATGGATCCAAGTCCACATTAAGCAGAGGCACAAAGCAGAGTTAGGAGAGCCCAGCTGTGCAATGCATAGAGAGCAGTGCCCCTCTGCCACCCAGCTCTTGTTAGCCACTCCTCTAGGGCTCTGCTGGGTCTTTGTGGATGGCACTTTGTCACCTGTCACTGATGCTACCTTCCGTAGCTGGGTTGTTCTGTTTGTAAGGTCTCACCCGCTGAAACCAGTGTGGAAAAGCACCCCCTTCTGGCTGTACCTCGGTGTTGCAGCGCCAACGCTGTTGGGAGAGAGAGGCAACCTTCTTTCTGTTCCCTTCCTTCCCCACAGAAGCCGTTTGGGCTGCTCCAGGAGAGTTTTCCTGGGATGATGGGATTGCACAGCCATTCCTTGGAGCCAGGATGGCCAGCAGGGCTCACAAACACCAGGGACTGGGACTAGGAAGGCAAAGCTCATCTGCTGGTCCAAGCCAGGTAAGGAGCTGTCGTCATCAAGGGGCTGTTTATTGTCTCTGGCTGACATGACAGAAATAATTCCTGCTCTCTGGCACTTACTTCGGTAAGATCAGCAGAAATCAGAGGCTACAGAGAAGCCAAGGCTATGCAGCTTCCCAAGGCCATCTGGGTCTCTTTTCTCAAACTCCACAGGGTTTTGGGGTTCAGAGAAGGGATGTGATTTCTCAGGAGGGGTGGGTGAGTGGAACTGCTGATAATAGTAAACCATCACTGATGCAAATATCACCTTTGAACCAATCAAAAACTACTTTGAGGAATGTATTTTTATTTCAGCTTTGGAATCACTAGCTAGGGATAAATTACAGGGCTTGGAAGGTGTTTTGCAGATCATTGGGGAGCATAATCCAGCGATCATTCATGTTTTTCATCCCCTCATTTATACAGCACGAGCACTGATCTGTACTCATGGCATAACTGGTTTCTGTTTATCCAAACCCAACTGTAAATAGTTCCATAAAGATAAAATTTTAATGTATGGCTTTATGACAAAGGCTGTAATTCCCAGGCTGCCATCAACAGACACAGGCTGCTGTGGATTAAATGGAACATTTTAATGCTGATTAAAAAATGCTGAAATCAGAAGCAGCTCTGAAGACTTGATAATACCTGAGCTGGAGAGAGAAGGTCTTGTCAGGGATAAAAAAAGGTAAGTGAAGGACTGGAAACCAAATATAAAAGTGCATAACCAGTGTCCAGCATGGCAGCACCATCAGAATAAGATCATCAGTAGGGTAAGAAGACTCTCCTCCAGTACATTTTTCTTTGGGTTAGTCCAGGAAATAATAGAAACACATAATGACAGGGATTGGAACAGATCCAGGCAGGTCTGGAAAGTCTCCAGAGAAGGAGACTCCACAACCTCCCTGTCAAACTCACAGGGAAGATGGTTTTCCTCATGTTCTGTTGAACCTTCCTGTGTTTCACCTACTGCCATTACCTCTTGTCCTATCCCAGGGCACCACTGAACAGAGCCTGGCCCCTTCTGCTTGACACCCACCCTGCAGAGATCTGTAAACATTCATAATCCCCTCTCAGGCCTCTCTTCTCCAGGCTAAACAGCCCCAAGGTTCTCAGCCTGTCCTCATCAGAGAGATGTTCCAATCCCTTCATCATCCTTGTAGCCTTGGTTGGACTCTCTTCAGTATCTCCCTGTCCCTCTTGAACTGGGGAGACCAGAACTGGACACACTACTCCTGATGTGGTCTCAGTAGTGCAGAGTAGAGGGGGAGCAGAACCTCCCTTAACCTGCTGGCCACATATCTCTTTATGCACCCCAGGAGCCCATTGGCCTTCCTGGCCTCAAGGGCACACTTGGATAACTTGCTGTCCACCAGGACACCAAGATCCCTCTCCATGAAGCTCCTTTCCAGCAAGTCTACCCCTAACCTGTACTGGTACATGGTGTTCACCCCTCCAGGTGTAGACTTTACACTTGTCTTTGTTGAACTTCATGAGCTTTGCCTTTGCCCAGCAATCCAGCCTGTACAGATCTCTCTGGATGTCAGCACAGCCCCTGGTGTATCAGCCACTCTTCCCAGTTCAGTATCAGCAGCAGATGTGCCGGAACAGAGCTCCTTCACAGGTATGTTTGGGCTGCTTCAAAATTAATTAATTCTGAATAAACAGAAATGTTAATGGAAATAGACTGTCTTAAGATGAAGTAACTAGGATGGAGGGGAAGTGCTGGGGAGGAACAGCAGCACAGAGAGGCATCCAGAGCAGGATGGATTTAAGGTTACTTGGTTATTTTCTTGCTAAAATTCGTTTCTTCCTGTTTTTTCCTAACTTGGGCTTTTGCATTGTTTTTGAATACACCCCCTCTGGCATCCTAAATACATGCTTGGGAAGTCATACAGATTAAGTTCTACCAGCCCTTTGATATTTTCTGTGCCTGGCAGTGCTCCACACTGCAGAGGAGGAGGAGGAGGAGGAGGAGGATAGCCGGCCTCTGCATGTGCTTTCTAGGACTGCTGGTGGATGGAGTGGGCTTAGGCAGGTTGGTGCAATTGTTTAGCTGTGGTACTCGAGTGGCCTCTAATGCATTTTGTCTGCATGAAGCCAGCCTTGCAATATGTCTAAGAGGCTCCCCTGCTAGAGTGCAACAGGTTTTGACAACCCCTGGTGCTCGAAGGAAGAACAAATGTGTGATTTAGACCATTGCTGGGGACTTTTTCTTTTTCCCCACAAAGAGAAATGTTGTCACACTGAAAAATTGTGAAGCTGCAGATAATAGGATGCTGACTGCAAAACACGTTACAGTCACACTCACCTGTTATTTAACAATCTAACTGTGGCTATTTACCAATCCTGGACTGCCAAGCCTCAGAGGAGCAAAACTGGATGAAAAACTTAGCACGTCTGAAACAAACATTTGTTCTATCTGAGGCTGTGCTCTTGTATTTTAAACTTTTACTGAGAAATAGATTTATTGTGCGTTGTTTGCCTTCGAGGTGAGTGGTTCTGAAACTCTTATTTTCTTGTTTCCATGTAACCATGTTTCAGTGAAGTTTTAACAAGAGTTAGAGGGGCCAGGTTCCTTAGGCAAGTTGAAGAAATTATTTCTGATGAAGCAGCAACGTGGTCTGGTAATCAGACATCTAGCACTGAGAATGAGGGGAGGAAATTAATCTCTGCTGGACCTTTAAAATAAATGGATAAATAATCACCAAAGAAAATTAAAAGAAAACCACCACTTTAGACTGGTTCTTAGAACTGCTTTGTTTTTCTGCCAAAAATGGAAGTTTAAATGAAGAGGAAAGTGAGAGGCACTGTAAAAAAGAAGTAAAAAGAAGCCTATTGCAATGGGTAGGTTGTCTGTCATAAAGTTAACAACATGGCACTGTGCAAGCACAGAGCAAAGGGAGCTACTTTGCCCCATAGTCCTTGTAGTAAGAAAAATGCAATTAAAAGATGCAGCCAGGTCCTTTGAGTTTCTTATTTTACTACCCTTTTTTGAATGTCCTTTATTTGCAATGCTTGCTCCTGCATTCTTTACAACCCCCCAGCTGCCTCAGCTTCAGGATCTGGGGGCAGCTGAGAGCTGTTAGGTGAGGCCTTCTCTCTGCTTCCAGTGGAATGTGCTCCCTTCTCAGGTGGGGAGCTCTTCCAGAATAGAAATAGCTAATGATAGTGTGACTACTTGAAAGGCACATGGAGGGATGGAGGAAAGAGATGCTATTCACTTTGGCAGTACAAATAAAGTGAGAGCTTTCTTTCTACAGGCATGTGTGGGAAGGGCAACAACAGAGCAATTACATGGTGGGTGGGAAAGGGGATTTTGTCACTTTGGCAGCACTGACAGACAGAAATAAACTGCTTCTAGGGGAATAGCAGGGTAAGAACTTGCACATCAAGAGCATAAGCAGAATTAAAATGGGCCCTTAAGGGGATTTATTGAGGGCTGGTTTTTTTTATTTAAAAAAAAATAGTGCCTAAGGCCCCTACATTTCACAAGCCAAGAAGCAGGAACAGGAGAGAGAGACTATAAGTTGCATCCAAACTAGGAAAAAACTGACTGCAAGAATATGGTTGCAACCATTATGCAGCTGTTACAGATGTGGGGGAATGGCTCAATCAGCATGTAGGGGCAGTGAGGGAAGATGCTGTGGTCAAGAAGGCAGGATGGAAGGAACCCTCTCCCTTTTTCAAATGCATAATGGAGCCTCTTCCCTTATTTTCACCCACTTATTGGCCCTGGTGTCCAGAGGCTTGTAACACTGCACACAGCACTAGGCAAGGATGAGGCAGTAAATGGTTTGAACGATTCTGAATTTGGATGCACGGGCACTTGAATTGCCTCTGGCTGTCACAACCTTCTCCCACAGCTGTGATTGTGCCACTATTTCTTGGTTCCCCTGGAATTCCATCTTAGGATGGCAGAAGGCAAAACCTGCTCAGTTTTTCTGTACCCACAACTGCAGGGTGCTGCAGTGAAAAGTAAATATTCTCACTAACATGTTAGATTAACAATGGATTGTTGATACATTCTGGTCTGGAGCTGGTTTTGCTTCTTTTTCATGTTTGTTTGGGGTTTTTTTTCTCAGAAAAAACAAATCCAATCTTCAGTCCACATGGATTGACATGGACAGTTACAGTGTACGTTGGGAATGGGAAATAGCAGATTGCTGTAAAAGAAAAGCAGGGAGTATGATACATGAAATACACAGGGATATGTTTGTGCTCCACAAGTTCACTCCTTCCATCTCTGTCCCTCCTGCCCACCTCAGGGCAGCCCTCTGATGCAGCAAATCCAGCACCTTCCCTTTCCCCTTCCAGAATGAGTGATGGAGAGGATATCAACCTTCTCTCCCAGTGCTGAGTGCTGCACAGGGCTGGCTAATGGAGTTTCCCTTCACAAATCAAAGCTGTATTACTATGTCACGGACACAGTTTCACCCAAGATGCCAACAACCCAAATGGAGAGGCTCATCACCTCGCTGTGCCAAGGCTGGGCAACTCCTTGCACTCACCTGGGGCACTGTTGCCTGTAACAGCAGGCTGTGCTGCATGCAGAGAGCTGCAGCTACAAGAGCTGCCTCTGCCTTCAGCAACACAGCCTAGAGATTTTTTAGATGGCAGGTGATTGGTGATGTCACCTAAAATTGACAGCTCTTCAGACAAAAGGAAGAAGCTTGACTTAATGAGTGCTATGGGTGGGTGTCTAAGCAAAGACTTTTCTAAGGATTATCATTACCTGGGAAAGGCAATTTTCAGCTGAATTGACACTGCAGTAATTAAGGGCCAACGTAGAGAATCTTGGTCATTATAACTATTTAAATTTCCAAATTGCTTAGTTTAGAATTGCTTGTGGTTGAACTGCTACTGACAGCTCCATCACTTTCTATTCTCAGGCAGCTTGATGGGCAAACTGATGAGGTCTGTACCACACAGCCACGGTTCCAGCTTGGTGCCAGAAATCACCACCTGGGGCAGAACACCGAGTAACAACTCAGGTCAGATCAAATCCCGACGAATCCAGCCTTTATGTTCCCTTCTTGATAGTGTCTGTGCATGTAAAAGGAGGTCACTGGCTGGCAGGTTTTTGAAAGCAATGCTGTAGGATGTGATCTTATTTTAGTTACTTAGATTTACCTTATAGTTGTACGTTTTTTATCAGACTAGTTGGAATCCACATTGGTGGGCTTCTTTTTTTCTGGCTTTCTTCCTCTGTGTTGACAGCCTGAGGTGGCCAAGCCTTTTCAAATGGTGAGTGCTAGTTTGTGCTCACAGGAATTTTTTTCAGAGAGCTGTGTAAAAGAAACATCTGGACCATCTGAGGAGGTTGCATTATGTCTTGAAGCAACCTTCCTAATTTTGAAAGCAAACCATTATCTCTGTTCTCTCTGCCAGTTGTGTCAATTCTCATACCCAAACCAGAGACCAGGAGAGAGAAACCATATTTTTAGTTTAACAATTTAGAAGTCTCTGTGCATTATTCTGCAAGAATGTAGGCACTGGATCTCTTTAAGCTTTAGCATGTTGGCCTCCTTTCCCCCCCCTGTAAAAATGTAATAACTTACCATGTACTTTGTTCTACTAACTTAGACAGAAAACTTTTTTTTTAGTCCCTCTTCCTCTGTACTGTCACTTTTGATTCACAGTTGCTAAGCTTTGCAAGAGCTCACCAGAGGGACACTCTCATAGTGTGATTTGCAAACTTTGAAATAACACCCACCAGCAGAAGCACCATATGCTCCACAGTAAACTGACAGCAGTATTTCATTTATAATTTGAATTTCCAAAAATGTCAGCATTTTTCACATCAACAAATGCCTCTCAGCTTGCAGTGCACAGCTCTTTCCTCTGAGTGGACATTAAGCTCTGCTAATTCTGCTTCAATTTCTACAGGCTGTATTAATGACAGACACACTAGAAATCCATTTTTATTATGGTAACTTGTGGTATTGAGACAAATCTGGGAATATTCTGAATGTGTAGCTAAGTCACTGGGCTTATATACTGTGCAAACATGTGTATAGTTTACAGCATGTGGACTTTGTGACTCTCTGCAACACTGATAATCCAGTGCAGTCTTTTTGATAATAAAATAAAGTACTAAGGAATATTTTTTTAATCAATCAAAGGCAAACTTCACATAAAACACAAGCTGTTCCCTTTGTGGTTAATTTTCATCCAGCTGCACTTAAGTACAACAGAGCCAGCAGAGAAAACTACTTGGCAACACTTCCTAATTAGGGGACGTTAATTACAGCTAAATACTATACAATTTCTATGTTATAAGAGTTCATCTAAATCAATGTTATTATGGTGCTAAAGGAATTAATAATGATTTCATACTTGGAAGCTGTTGCCAAACTACCCATTAGTTGGGAGTTTAAAATGACTTTACAATGCAATCTCTAAATCTGCATTACAGAAAACCCCGGAGCTCTCACAGACAATCACACGCGGCACCTCCATTGTGCACTAAGAGCTGTGCCTGATGGCATCCCCTTCTCCTGCTGGATGCTGATGGGGTAGGTGGGAGAGACAGAAGGAGGCAAAGCCCCCTCCAGAAAGGCACATCCTTACAAGCTGTGAAAGTGAGAGTGCTGGGATGGAGCTCAGTGGAGTGCCCGGGGCAGGGGCCAGGCTGACCCTCTAACAAAAGCACAGGTGCCTTGTGCACAAGAATGTCTGATTCTAGTGCCAAAATACCACACTGGGGGGTGTAGGGTTGTGGGGGGGGATCACAGTCCCTCGGGTCCCAGGCCACCATTTCAGAGACACCCCTCCACTTAGGATGGAGAATGTTATGGAGCTGATAGGTGTAAAAATCTCCTTCACTGCCCCTGCTCGTGGCCTTGTTTTAAATACACTGTAATGACTATATCACTCTTTGTTGTATCTTACATTTCTAGGAGCATCTGCCTTGGTAAAATTAGAGCTGAGCATTTCTCAATCAATCCAAACTAGGAAGAAAAAAGGAGGAACCTTCACCTGCTATGCCAATGGACACATGATTTCAGGTTGGTTGTTATTAAATAGGGATCCACAGGTGCCTGTGGCTGTCATCGCAGCCACTGCTCAGCAGCCTTGCCATGGCAAGTGAGATCGAGCCTGGGCTAGCTGAGAAGAGCAAACTAACACCTGGTCTGGAAGAGGCAGGGAAGCTCCTGAGCTGCCAGTCTGCAGAGCCCCAGCACAGACTTCCCAGGGAGAAAGACAACGGCTTAAAGCCTTTGTGCTTACTGGATACGAGACAATCCAGCCCCTCCAGTTTTGTTATTTTTGGTTTTTTCCCTGCCTCGGGGAACTTACCCCGTCGTGTCCAGCTGCTTTTTGTCTCACTCTGCCCCTTCTGGTCAGTGTGGTGAAGGTTTGGTACTTGCAAGAAAGTGGGGGGAGGAGGAGGGACTCAGATTTACACATTCATTGGTTCATTTCTGAGAAGCAGACAGAGAAAGAGAAGTGTTATTGCAGGGAGAAGCTGCTCAATTATATGTTTTAAAGCAAATCAGGATCAAAGCAGGTTATTGATTTATTAATTACGTGTAATTAACCAGCAATCAGTGAACTTGTACATCCATGGTCCACAGCAGCAGCAGCAGCAGAGATAAACAACACAAGATGTGTACACAATGTAAAGGAACACTTGCAAATTCAAGAAAGGTCTTCCATAAGTGATCCCAAAAATTATTTCACCCCACACCCTCCCCCTACACCCACCCTATGTGAAGGTGAGGAGTGACCCCCACAAAGTCACAGATGTCCCTGCAGCATCAGTTCCTAGGGAAGGAGGCACTGTCTGGCCCTGATGGAATCAGGGGTATGAGTGGGTCTGAGTGAGTGTGAGCCTCCAAAAAGGTGAAAAATCCTTGCAGGAGTTTAAAGCCCAGCCAAGGAAAAGTCACATTTGGTGAAGACACTTCCTGAGCTGCTGGTTTTGAAGAGCTGACTTCCAACCAAGTTATAAAAGTTGTTTTGCTTGTGCTGCCCCAGAATGAGAACATCAGAAGGAGCAGTAGATGGATCTAAATTTAACCCTTTCTAAGACAGCAGCTGTGGGAACATGTGTAGGAAATAATGTTAGATCAATAGAGGTATCCACAATTGCCTCAGGAATATAGGCAACACTATCTGGTGATAGGTCTGTAAGCCTTTAACTGAAATAAACACCCATCCAGACTGTGATTTCTGAAATTCCAGCTGTGGACAGAAGCAGCAGTGATCAGAGAGGCTTGCTAAGCCAAACCAGCTGGCCCTGCTGAGTACATCTGTATGACACCCTGTGTGGGACACCCCAAGAACACCCAGAGGGACACAAGGCTGAGTGCTCCAAGATATGCCTGAAGCAGAAACCAGGAAGGCTGCAGGTAGGTGTGGTTCATATCCCTGGCTTGGGTCAGGACTGTCCTAACCAAGGCTTTCACTCACACCACCACTGATATTTTAAGTAGGCAACAGAGTGCTCTTCCTGCTAATTACAGTCTTTTGACTTATAATGAAAGCACTTTTTGTTTGAGAAAAAGTATCTGTATTGTACTAGCTTTGTATTGTAATGAAACATGTAGTAATATTTACCCTAGAAGTACATGAACAGATAGTGCTGCATCTTTTGATGTATGGAGCAAAGGGCTGACTTGCAACAGACTGCTATTTTGATAAGAATACCTTCTGCTTAGGAACTATTCTTAATGTTATTTTCCTAGCCTTATTCCAAATCCATGTTAGAAAATGTTTACACAGGCACTTTGGAGCATGGCTACAGAATAGCTGTAAAGGAAGAAAAAACCTAACACCCAACTGGTGTCTTTTTACATACTCAAAATGTCAGAAGGGATTTGCAGTCCCCTGGGCTGGGCAAAGCTCAACCTCTCACCCAGGGGTGGGGGGAGCTGGAGTGCCCACATCCCCCCACCACCAGCACACTCCCAGGGCACCGTGGGCAGCCACGGGACAGCCCCAGCAACCCGGGAAGCAGCAGAGCAGCTCTGTCACCTTAAGGATGGGAAAGGAGATGTTCCTGTGACAATAAAAGCACTCCTAAGTGCACCTCCAATCATAAATCATTTTCCAAATCGCTCCTGGCTTTTTAATTTCCTTCATTTCAAGGATTTATAGCCCACTGATGTGCCAGAATGTTTATTCCATGGGCTGCCTGTCACGTGGTGCCCCATTGGCAAGGTACCAGGCTCTGGACCACGTTAATCTAAACCTCTGCAATGATCATCTCTGGTCTCTAATAAATGACTGATGGCTCTGTAACTCTTGCAGTGATTGCAGTGACACCAGGACAGCCTGCAGGCTGCTTCAGATGGGTTTCTGGAGGGCTCTTTGCCATTCTTCCCTTTGAGCATTGCCATCACTGAAACAAAAAAGCTGCTGGTTTGAAAATTATTTATGGAGTGTTGCAGAGCTTTATAAGATTTTCATACACCACTCTGCGAGCTGGTATCCTTTTGGATTAGACTGTTCTCTCCATTTCAGTCCATGGATGAGAACAACTTGATTTCTTTTCATAGTGTGCAACCCCAGAAATGTCCATGAATATGGATTGAGTCTTTTGACACTCTCTTGTGCTGGCTTTTGGGGAAGGCTGCACAGAATCAGGAAGGTTAGAAACAGAGTGGAGCCATCAGCCCATCCAGCCTGTCTGCCTTGGACTCTCTGGATGGAGCTGTCTCCTATCTGGTTGGGTCTCAGCTGAGGGGCTTCTGCCTCCCTGGTGGGCTGACCAAAAAGCCTTGCCCTACCCTGTAGAGGAAGACTTGTTGGTACTCTAAGTTTTTAACTCGCTGTTTTTGAGTGGTACAAACCTGTTATAAACCCAGCATTTTGTAGCAAACTATTCTCCTCTGTTGCTGGAATTCACATTTACCTCCATCAACAGGCTAGTGCCTGTTTGCATTTAGTGACATGTAAGGGCACGAGCCAGGAGCCACAACACATCAAAGCAAGTGCTGTGTGAAAACAGAGCATAAAAAAAATCAATCCCTGCCTCAATGAGTTAATTGCTTGGATTAATTAAATTTGCAACATGCACGACAAGAAACAAGGAAGAAACACTGAGGTCTAGAAGGCAAGGCATCTCAGAGTCACAAAACACTAAGTCCCAAGGTTGCCTGTGCCACCATCTATCAACCTTTGCAAATGCTGCTTTCAGTGACAATGTTGGTCCTTGCTCCACCTGTCTTGTCACTTTTCTAGCCATTCCCAAAATGAAATTCATGGTCAGGAGTTTAGGTCTGTAAACCATTTTCTTTTGGTCTCAGTGTTCCCACTCTGCTGATGAGGCACCGTGTTTCTGGCAAGTTCACTCCCACTCTTCTTGCCCAGATCACCTCATCCTTGCTGTGCAACTGCCAATTCTGGCCTTCTAAGGCACTTTGCCCCCCTTCCATTTCCACTGCTCACACTGGCAGTCCCTGTTCCCTTTATTTCTGTCTCCCCCAGCAGTGTCTAGTCTGGCATTTGCCCCATTCACAACCCCCTTGCTGCAGGTTCATGCTCCAAACTGTATGAATTTCAGAGCTCAACTCCCAAAGTTTCAAGCTGTGGGTTGAAAAACCCCAGCCCACTCCACATTTCCATTCAGCTTTACTTTCTTTCTCTTTTTTAGAAGAAAGTTCAGGTGAGGAAGACACCTACCCAGAAAATTTCAGCCCAAGCAATTAGCTCGCCGACGCCACAATAGGAGCCTAATGGAGAAGAGAACATTTATGACTCTTAGAAGAGTCTCTAACTTCTGCCTAGAATATGTGCAGTTTCCAAGGAAGGATTTAAAGCTCTAGCTGTACTTTGCTCATGCGCTTCACTTCTCTGGAAACGCACCCTATTGACCAATTAGGCTGTGTTCAAACACACAAGCAGCAATTAACTTCCTCATCTGCCTCACTCGTCACACATGTACTTAAAATTCTGTCTTAGCACCTCAGTGTTTCTTAATCTTGTCAGCTAAACCCAAACCACTGATGGATTCTGAGAAGCTGCCTTGTTTTTTTTTTCCCCTTCTTTTTCCTCTCTGCGTGTTGCACCAGTTTTACACCCCATTGAGTTCAGGAGAGCTATACAGCAGGAAATTAGGCCCAAAGTACATATACAGGTTTAAATCCATTTCTAAACCACTGTACTATACTGCTCTGCAGCCCTCTAATGGAGAAAATGGCAGGCACGTTCAGCAAAATGAAATGGAATTCACACTTAACAAAGACATTTCCCCTGGAGATCCCAGCTCCAGAACCACGCACGCAAGAGCAGACAGATACTGTCCTGCAGCTGAAGTGACTTTTACTTACACATTTGTTTCTTGAGAGCAGAAGGTCATGAGTTTTCTTTTGAGTGAGAAGCAGGGGTGGGAGTGAATGAAGACCAGTAAGAAGAGTGCAGATGAAACCTCTGGAGACTTTCCAGCCCCACCTGGATCTGTTCCTGTGTGGCCTGCCCTGAGTGACCCTGCTCTGGCAGGGGGGTTGGACTCTAACTCCAGAGCTCCCTTCCAACTCCTGTGTTTCTATGGACACTGTCTCTTTTGACTAACAACACATTTCACAAGCAGCACACTGTCCTGTGTCACTCACATACCTGTTCCACCCTGACTGGCTGTGTGGAGTTGCTCCAGGCTACATCTGGTCCTTCCTCTCTGGCACATCCTCCAGCTGTGCAGCACCAAGATGCTCCTGCTCGGATCTGGTCCTCATTAGGACGAATCTGCATTGGGATCTTCCCTGGCATTTTCAGGACAAGCATAAGAAAAGTCTTAGAAATTGTGAGACAGCTTTGCCTTGTCTGCTGGGGATACTTTTAGGATGCTTTTTGCTTCTGTCTCAGCTGTCTCCTCCTCAGCTTATGTCTCTTAAAGAAACGAGTGTTGTGGGAATTCACTCAAGGTGACAGTAGGGAAAAGTAAAGGTGTTTTTCTCAACTGCTGCAGGAATATACCCACGCTGGATCCCATCCAGTTGTGTGTGTTGGACATTCACCCCACAATGGTAGACAAAGATATCTGTCATTTCTGACTCTTCTATAAGGGGAGGCCTTAGACACAGACCTGTACCTTTAAAAAAAAAAAAAACAAACCAAAACCAAACCACAACTCACATACTGCTGTCAGGAATAAAGGAGGAAACAATAAAAAGATTATTCATATTTCATTAGCTAACCTGAACAAGCCAAATGACCCATGATAGCTCTCTGTGAAATGTAGTGGTTCCCAGTCCAGCCTCAGCACATCTTCAAGGTATTTATTTAAAGCTCATTGAGTTTTAGACAGGTGCAAAGCAGGTCACTTTCCAGACCCTGGATTTTTAGGACCCATTCTGAAGCACGTTTAGCAGAAGAGACTTGGGATAACTCTGGTATTTTTAGGAATACTTTCCATCTCCAAGGATGGGTATGGTCTGGATGCCAGCTGGGGAAAAATGTGTGTTTGTGTAGATGTTCCCCACTCTGCTGTCATCAAACACTGGAAAAGCCCATTTAAAAGTAATGAAGAAACCAGACTGAAGTCCCTGGTGTCCAGAGCTATAGTTAGAGGGACATTACTGGATCATGTGATCCTACCAGATTGGAGGTTTATTTTATACAATATTAGAGAACTTATCAGCCCTGAAAGGACTAAGGGATGGAGAGGGTGAAACCACCTGGATGTGTGGCACTACACGTTTAAAGCTCCAAGTCCCAGGGCTCAGCCCACTGACAACATCTGTTTAACATCCTTGCTGCTTCTGCCCTTCACCAGCACAACACAGCACAGAGCACCCCCCTGCATGCACATTAGGCTCCTCTTAATGTTCAGAGGGGAAAAAAAAAGGAAAGTTCCCTTTTACAGCACTTTCACTTTCTGCCTAATGAAGGTGGAATATAAAATGGTGAAGCAAAAAGCATTCTTTTCCCCTACAGTAGAAATTCTCAGTTATTTTTAATCTGACATCTGTTTTAACATGCACTCACACACTGCATTTATTTTCATTTCTTCTCTCCCTTGTGTTTTATTATTTACCTCCTGTTCCAAAGAGATCACAAAAGATTACACTTCTGTGAGGCAGTAACAGCGCTGGCGATGATCCCTCTTCCTTCTCACAACTTCTCTTTTCCCCCTTCTGTTTTTCCTTTTTCAGCATCTCCCTGTCACTGCCCTCCCAGAGGCCTCATTACAGCTGCTATCAGATGGGGTGATGCCATTCATGGGTTTTGTTGGAACAGGACAGATCTGTGCCAACCAGAACACAAAGTGCTTCTTGTTCAGAGCCCTGATAGCTGTTCTTTCCCCTGGATCAGTTCATGCCTTCAAGTAAGACTAAGAAATCATGCTCTGGGTCAGCTGGTGCCTGTGTTTGAAGAAAGCCCAAGACCCTGCTGAAGGCAGCAGAAAGCAGCCAAAGCTGAGACGTGCCAGCCTTCAGCCAGCCTTCTGACATGATGCCAGCTGAATGTTTCATTTCCCCTGGAAATGAAGATAACATCCTTAATCAACTTAGGTGTAATTAAATTAAATCATGGAGACTACACATTCTTCAGCTTCCCCTCAGAAGCTGGTTGCTCAGGTCTGAGCAGGTAGAAGAAGTTCTTGCTAGACCATTAATCACTACAGACAGTTTTATCATCTTCCACCCTTGGGGCAACCTCTACTCCTTCCCTAGAAAAGGCAGGACTTGAAACCAACAGTGTAGTCCATTCAGGTATGGAACCAATTCTAAATTGATGCTTTTACAATTCAGTGTTTTCTAACACTCCCTGTGATCTAGGAGATCTGAATCTGTTACACCTCAGAGAAAGCTTTGCTTCCAGAAGGGCACTTTTTTCCTGCAATTTCCAAGAATTAGCAATCCACAAGATGTCCCCAGTACTCAAAACAGAGCAACCAGACTGATCAGGAATGGCTGGAGTGCCAATGGCACACCTTCACTGCACCAGTGCTAAACTTCATTAAAGGACAGTGAAACAACTTTGTCACACTCTCACTTGGTAAGTGCTAACTGTAGGTCCTTGCAGAAGGCAAAAGATCTGTAAATTGTCTAGAACAGAGGAAATGTCTCTACGCTAGAGCTGTGTGGGACCTGACAGTCACCCATCACTTGCTTCCTCTTGCTTTTAGGGAGTGCAAGGACTGTGACCTTTCTTGATGCCTCTTTCTAAGTCTTATAATCTCTTAATTTAGCAGAGTTCTGTCTTCCTGGGATTTTAATAAACATAGTCAATCAGTAATTCCACCTATGGTGCCTTTGCATATTAAGAAAACTCTTATCCTTGGTTGCCCTATTAAATAAAGACTGACCAGATGGACAATTCTCTCTCTCACTCTCCTGGGCAGGTTACATCTAATTAAAAGCAGTTCCCTCCTCCTACTCTTACTGCACACTGTACTCATCATCCAGATGTCAGCACTGGTAATTTCAGCAAAAGATCACCAAGATTTGGATAAAACTTGCTGTTGTTGTTTCGTGCATTTCCTCCCCCACCCAGGGGAGGCAGGGAGATGAAGTTCCAACAGAGCAAAATAAAATTAAAAGTAGATCAGTGTTTTCTGTCTCAGTAGCATGTGCTATGGCATATAATGTATGTTCCCTGCTTCACAAAAGAAATGAAAGAATGAACTTATATGACTGATGAAATAAAGATATCAAAGTATTACTTGCCCCAACTGATACGTACACTTCACATATAATTACTATTTAATATCTTTGTTTCCTACAAACCAGAAAACAAAAGCTCACTCTCTCTCCCAATTCCCTCTTCTTGTAAATAAGCTGACGCAGAATCTTCTAGATTTGCAGTTTCTACTCAACTTCCTTCTCAAATTTATTATCCTCTTTGTAAAGTAATGTGGCCTACAAGACGAAGCTATTTAAAATCCTAAATGAACAAGTGTTATAAAAATAATAAATGAGTGTACAAGACCACCTTGCAGCAGACATATGTTACAGTCTGGAACAGGCCGAGGCGGGAGTGCAGAACTGCCTCCCTGAAGCGCAGCGCTGAGCCTCAACCTTCCCGCCCCGTCTCCCAGACACCTGCAGCTCCCCAGCATGTTCACCTGCTGCCTGCAGGACAGACAGCCAGCAGGACAGACAGCCAGCAGCAGCCTCCAGAAAGCCCAGGTGCCCCCGGCCCCAGGGGCTAAACAGCGGCTATGGGCGCTGGGAAGGTGGAAGTGGCGGTGAGGGGCAAGGGCAGGAGACCATGCTGTGAGTGCTTCCCATTCCCCATGGGTCTGCCACACCAGCCTCTGACCTGAGTTCCAAACACTCTAGTCCCTGTATTCCTTGACTTTCTCACGGGCTCAGTACTGGAATAAGCCCAGTGGTGCTTCTGGCCCCACCCAGAGCAGGGGCCCAGGAACCCCACTTCAGCTCGGCCCTCAGCACCTCTCTGAGCTGCACTGCCTGTCTCCAGCCCTGCCTCTGCCTCCAGCATGGACCTCGGACATGCACTGTTGGTAGCTGTCTCCTGGATGGGCCCTTAGACATGCCTCGTCATGTTTCCAGTCCCCTGATGCTCCCAATGGGACCCCCAGACCAGGTTCATCCCTCACTGCCATTACCAATACCTCACTGGTACTAACAGCCTCTGCAGGGGAAGTGAGACAAGGCTCTGGGTCACACTGGGGGTCCACAACCAAAGACAATACAAATGCAACACACATCACAGTTAAAGACAACCAGTCTCTCTCTCTGTAACACTGAGCCTTCTGCTTATTCCTCAAGGAAAAAAAAACCCAAAACTTCAAAACCAGAATCATTGTTTGAATGAGTTTACAGATTCTGTTCACTTTCACTTTTCCTTTTTCTCACTCAAAAATTACAGGTTTCAGCAGAAAAAAAAGCTGATGATTTAATTACCTTCCACTCCATCTTCTCCCAGAAAAGCAGTTGGCTTGGAGTTGCATGGTGCTTCACACTGGTGTATTTGGTGTGTTCTTTGGAAGGGAAGCAGCTGCCTTCAACTCTTCTAGAAGCTGAACCTCTCCATTGGCAAATGGAGCCTGTGCCCTCTGCAGCAATGCAACCAGCAGCAGCCCACGTGCACAGTGAAATGAAGTGGGGTCATCAACAGCAGTATAAACAATTCCTCCTGCAAAGCTCACTGATACACACGCAATTCCCGTGGAAAGAGAGAGGTTGTTCTCAGAAGCACTTGTGTTAGTTAGGGGGCAAAGTCAGCCTGTTAATTTTAAGGAACCACAGAGTCCCCTTCACCTAGAAACTAAAGCATCTCCAAAAAAAAGCTTCTGTCTTCACCCTAAATGCCCAAAAGATAACCAATAACAACAACAAAAAAAGGTGAGCTTTGCAAGTGAGATGAATCAATCTGTTAGGAAAGGTCTGAAAGACACAGTGAAACAGCTGGAGCTGAACAGCAGCAAAATCCAGTGTCTGATTGCTGGGATGGCATGGCAGAGGGTCAAGGTGGCAAGCACCTGGTGGGAGCTCACTTCGTGTAGCAGCCCTTTGTATTCCTGAAAGCTCAGTGTAAGAATTTTCCTCCAAATTCCACAAACAGGTACTGGGTTTCTCCTTCAAGAAACTGGCAGTGAAACCATAAGGAAAACTCATGGCAAAAATAAGAGGCCACTTTCCAGGAAAACAAAAGTGTGAAAATACAGTCACAGTCTCATTTTCTGTGTGGAGATCCAACCCAGAAGGAGGCTGAGAGTCTGGAATTAACTGCTTCCTGGGAAATTAAGGCCTATTTTTAGTACTGAGCACTGAGTATAGGATTTTGCTTTCTGTATATGTTGTTTCTGCAATATTTTCTTTTTTTCCCCTCTGTATTCAGCTTTCCAAGGTGTTTTGTAGAGCAGTGGTGATTCGGGTGGTACAACCAGCTAAATAACTATGTTATCATCTTTATGAAGCACAGATCTCTCTGTAATAAATGTACCTTGTAGCTTGATTTACAGCAAAATCCTCCTCTTTTTACTTCCCTGATGAGACCTACTTAAGTCAGTGAGACTAGTCATGATGATAAGATAATTAAGTTTTTAGTACAACTCTGGTTAGTGAGCAGAATGCAGTTCTGAAATAATGAACGTACCAGCGACAGAGTGATATTCAAAAGGTGTTGATAATTTCAGTATTATTTTTTATGTGCTCTGAGAAAAGTACTTTTTACTTTAAGCTGTAAAGCCCATACAGGACACAATTCAAGTCACCTTTTAAATTAAAGGACTGCTTTTAGAATGGCAAAGCTGAAGTTCAGCCAGAGTAGCAGTGACACTTGCAAACTGACAGTCAACCCCCCCCCACATTAAAATGGAAAGATTTGCATGAACGTGTTTTAAAATGACAGGAGACAGGAACAGGAACTTCTAAGCAAGTTAGACTAAAATTTTAAGAGTGAAATGCCTAAAAATAGGCCCCTGAATGCATAGTTAGGCACCTATATAGAGGCTGCTTGATTTTCAGTTGTTCTGATCACCCAGAGCTCCCATTAACTTCAGGAGCAACTGTGGATACTCAGCTGTTCTAGAAATCAAGCCACCTTTATTCAAGGGTCTAAATATGGATGTCTCTGCCCAAGTTTGGGAGAAAAAATACCAGAGGAAAAAAAAAGAAAGTTCTTTTTTTTTTTTTTTTTCCTACAGAGACATTTTATGAAAGAAAGTAATAGACAAGTTTCATTTTCTGAGGTTACAATGCTTGAAACTGAATCAACATAACAATTAATAGTGCACCACATCTGCAGCAGAAGATTTTGTCTGAGGTGAATGGAAAGCTATTCCAAAATCTGTAGCTCAATTAGCAATCTGAAACATTGCACGGATATTTCATATAACTGCAAAGTGCTACCAGGCCACCTGAATCTTTTTCACAGTATTTCAGTGCTACCATTAATAAGCTTTTCAGGCTGGCCTGAGGAAGACTTTGCAAGATTAACTTTGCAAATCTGGAAGTATTAACTATTTAACTATTTCAGAATTAGGGTTTTTTTTCTGCTTTTGGATCAAGTGCAACCAGCAGACTTGAGCATATTTTTAAATACTATAGAATATGAAGAAGGGGGAATTAGGCCTTTAATTCTCTCATATGCACTTGGTTGTCAGAAGACTTCTGAATGCTGTTTGCTTAAACACCTCTTTTGTAAAAGTAATCCTGAGTTGATTTTGTGTCTAAGCCATTGCCAGGTCGTGCTGAAGTGCATGAGTGCCAGTCACATGATAGAATATCTGTAAGAAAAAAAGAAGATTTATGGTGGCATTATATATGTCTATAAATCTGAAAGCGTCAAGGAAGTAACAAATTAAAGGCATGCCACATGAAGATGATGGATATTTGTTTGTGTGTGTGCATAAAATATAATGTAACACACCTTTATATACTTGTTTATAGGTCTGAACTAAGGGCTCTTGCTTGGAAAAAAAGAAAAAGAAAAAAAAGCAAAGACTCTTGTTTTTAACCAAGCTTTCCAAAAAAGCCAGGTAGAAGGCAATACTTTGCTCTCACTGTAAGCTGATTTTGATTATTTCAGCACTATTTTGTGATATTCAAAGTATCCCAAATTGCTTATGCTTTTATATGGCTGACTGTTTTCAACAGTCAGGAATATTCACCTGACATCTTTCAGCTGTTCTGTATTTCTTAAGGCAGTATTTCAGGTGCTAGAAAATGTGGGGAAGGGGAGCATACTGACACTTCCCCCTCAAATACCCTACATCTCTTATTCTCCCACTAGCAGCAACAGCACAAGAACTCTCCAACATTTTTCTTGGTTAAAAGTGGCATTACCTCATTTCCTGGGTTTAATAAACAGGGGAGTGAAGTTCAGCAGTAGTGGTTTAGTAGTTCCTGTGACACTACACTGTTCTCAGCTAAGCTGTGTCTCCAGGATTGATAACCTGTACCAGTGAGACAGACCATAGATAAACAGGACAGAACCCTTCTTCCCACTGGGAACCACATATTGCCCCTGCACCTCACACACTATTTGTCTGCCAGGAAACACAGTGACCAGCCTGCACAAAAACAAAAGCTATCAGAAAAATGAGGCCTTGTCAGAGACAATTGCTTTTCTTCCCCAGGAAACAATCAATACGTAAAATCTCCTGTATCAGCAGCACCTTGTGTAGGATGAGATGTGACTTTCCTTGCAGTGTGGAAATACACATAAACAGTTGTGGCACAGTGGCATGAAGGGTCTGTGAGGTATTCTGAGGGTCAGCTGAACTGGCAAGTCCTAGGAGTGCATGCACCACCATGCATTTGCAGAAGACTATGTGCAAACTGAGCCTCTTCGCTCATTGTGTTGCAAGCCTGGCCCAGGCAATTGCCAATTGCTGGAATATCAGAGTCCTAGATGTCTACAGGCCCAAGTTAAGGAAATACTGGGCTGGGAGGGAACCTGCTGTTAATAATGAATTAAGATATATGTTCTACTATCTTTTA
The DNA here is from genome assembly GCA_025447755.1 of Corythornis vintsioides. Lineage (NCBI taxonomy): Eukaryota > Metazoa > Chordata > Aves > Coraciiformes > Alcedinidae > Corythornis > Corythornis vintsioides. The sequence continues at coordinate 36,640 of JAOEGS010001356.1, read as the reverse complement.
AACACCACCAAAAAGCATATTCTGCAAAAGCAGTAACCCAGCACGTTTAGAACGATGACTTTTTTCCCCTCCACCAAGCTGAAAAACATCAACAACTCACCTGTTTCTCAATGTCACCCAACAAACTGCTGGCACCCAGGCGAAAGAGCTCTGGCGTCAGCCATTCCACCCCCAGCTCCTTCTTCACCAGCATGAGCCAGGTAATCGCCTCTTGTGCCGTCCGGATGCCCCCGGCGGGTTTAAATCCGACCTTTGCAGGGAAAAGAAGAACCAAACACAATTTCATTCATCTGCAGCCCCAGAAGAGCAATCAGAATTCATATATCTGCAGTCTCCAAGTGCCTGTGGTGCACGTAACAGCTCCACTCGGTAAGTACCTGGCTGCAAACATTGTCAGCTCTGGGCTAGTGCTGAGAGCTATCAAGCCTCAACCATCACATTGTCAACCTGGGGGACAGCAACCAAGGCAGTCATGCTTTTGACCCCAGTGTGATTTCTCAGGAGCTGGTCTAATGGGAGTACTTTGTCCAGAGCACATAACAGGCCAAGGAATTTAGGCAGGACCTGGGATATCTGCCTATCACCTACTGCTCATGTCACAAGATAATTCAAAACAAATACCAACAAGTATACATGCAGTAACATAACACCAAAGATGTTGACACAAAGCACATGAGGCAGCTGACTCATGTGGAAAGCAGTGAAAGATGGTTGTACTTCATAAAAAGCCCATGCACCACAGTTACACATGATTGGACTGTACATTCAAACCTATCAGAGGTTACATTTTCAATATAACTTTTCAAGTGGGAATTAAATTAGCAATGTCTTTACCAAAAAGAAAAAAAAAAAAGAAAGTCATGTGTTTCAATCCTGCAAAAACTCTCTCAACACATGCTGGATATGCTTTCAGACACTTGGTGTGTGAAATGTGTCATATTTGGTGAGGTGAACTGACACACACACAGGCACACACAGATTCAATCCTTCTCTCACACTGAAGCATTGTGGTAACAGCATATTTCCAGTAAGATTATAAAGAACAGTGACACAGAAGGTTGATAAAGGTTGTGTTTTTGTTGGTGAGTGGATGGAAGGACGGATGGGTGGATAGATGGATACAGCTGTTAACATTAGACTTCCAAGAGGAATTTACATGACAGCAACTGGAAAAGCATCTTTTAGAGAATAAATTAAAATAGTTATGTCTTCCTTCAGGAAGAGAAATTCTAATGAAATTCAAATTTAGATTTCTTCCTAAAAATATTACAGCTCTTTGAGATAATCTGTGGCAAAGAAAACCCAAGTAAAACAGACTTAATAAGAGAATTAAAAACACCATGAAGAATTCCTTCCCCTTTTAGCAAATTCTGATAGCTCTTTTCTTTGCAGAAAAGCTGACAAAGACAAGCCTGTCCTCTCCTCCATTAACCAGCTTTCCAAACAGCACATCTGACTGTCATAAAAAGGCAGAAAGGACGGGAGGTTGGAATTTAATTCAAGAGCAGCACAAAGTCCAGCTACCACTTTCCTGCTGTTTCACAGCATTTCATTATTTTGCTTAATAAGTTCATCTCCTCAAGAATTTTCTCTTCACCTTATATTATTAAAAGTAATAAGTTTTTCTGGATTGGGGGTTTTCCCAACAGAAAAACCAATTTATGTATGTCCTTCAATAACGACGGTGAAAGATTATTTCCCATTATATTGTACACTTTTCATATCACCACCACTGCTTATCATTCAATAAATGTTAGTCTGCAACTCGTTCCTTTCCTCGAAGAAGTTTAATTTCTGCATTAACCTGTTTTTTCCAGCCAACACCTTGCTAGGCAGCATCCCTACAGCAGCAAAATTAGTTTGTTAAAGAAACCATTTAGAAATCTCTTGTCACTGATAATATTGTCTTCGGTTAATAAAAGCACATAAAGTCAGTTTACATCTAATTCATTGACACACACATGCACAGAGACATAAGCACTCATTCTTAATAACACATTTTATATCACGAATGCACCCTTTTAAAGCAAAAGGTGAATTCAACATTTATATCCAATTATAGGTACAAAGCTGAGTTAATGCAGCAGAGACCAACCCCTCTGGCACACACAGCTCGTGTCAGCAGCACTGGTGCTGAGCTGAGTCACCCAGCCCCAGGGATCTGCCTGGGGTTGGCAGCAGTGAAGATGCTCCTGCAGAAGTAAGACTCTCATTGCTGCGAGTTGTTGTGTGGCAGAGAGATGCAGGCTGGGGAAGGAAGGGGAGACAACCCAGGGATCCATGTTGGCCTCATCTAGATTACTACAGATAGCAGACAGACCCATGGCTAACCTACTGTCACATGTTCCTTAACCCCAACAGCTCCTGAAGCCACCCAGCCCATATCCCACATCCTAACATCAATACCTTGAAAGGCCACCTGCAGAAAGAACAGAAGAGTGAGCTGGAGAGGACAGAAGAGTGACCCAGAAATGGGGGAGAAGGTCTTAGCTAAAGGTATGTTTTCCTTTCCTGAGGCTGCAAGTGAGGACAAAGCCCACTGCTGAACACCAGCACCAGATCTAACTTGCCTATGGATAAAGGAGCTGGAGGTGACTGAAACCTTCCTGGATAACCTCCTCCTTTCTCACTGCTACAGTGCAAGGATGGATGCATGGACAGTTCATCACTGGATCTGCTATAGGTTCCCCACTACATCTTGCCTCCACTAACCTCACCTGGCAGCGACCTGACAGATAAATACCATGTAGCAGGACATAATGTTCTTCTGGCTCCCATCCCTCTCTCCCTCTCTCCCAAGATCCAACTGGATCTGCCTTCCTGTCCCCCTGGAAAGCCCCTCTGGCAAAGGAGGAAAGAGCAGAATGTATTCCTTGGGTTGCCAGAACAAAGTGAGAAAATACAGTTGTGTACACTGGACAGACTCTCAATGGCTATAACTCTGCACAGCTCCACTGAGGTTTATGGAAGTGTGCCAATTATTGTCAGCTTGAGATTTCCTCAACATGTAATTCATGGAGATGACCATTTAAATACCTTAAAAGGTGAAATAAAACTCAAACTGAAATGCAGCTGGGAATGCAGCAAGACTGCATGAGTTTTTAGAGAGTGAAGTGGCAGTTATTTAAGGGAAGAAAGCCCAAAGTGTCCTATACACACACACACACACACACACACACACACACACACACACACACACGCACATATTAGCAAATCAAATGAGGAATACAAGAGAGAAGTCCCATTACCTATTGCTGATATAGCCACAACATCTAATATATATGGATTTACATGTTGTGCATTTTAGAACTATGACAGCCTCATTTCCTTCTGAGTGAGCCTGTTTTGTTAATTTTTATCAAAGTAGCAAGAATTACCTTGTAGCCAGTTTGCCAGAAGAATTCTCTAATGGCTCTCATCATGACCACTCCCACTGGAAAGGTTGCATTTTCCACCTCCTTTCCTGTAGATGTCTTTATGAAATCAGAACCTGAAAGGAAGTAAAAAGCTTTATGGTAGTTTTAGGACATGAGCTGCTGGCTGCATACATAGTTCACAACCTCCAGAGATGTTCTCATGATGACCTTCCCAGAAATGAAGCATTCCCCTACATGTATGTCCCTCTCATGGCAGTGCTAACCTTGCTCTGGTCAAGGCTAGAGCAAGAAGATGATACCCAAGGGGTTTAACAAGTCAGACATCCCAGCAGCTAAATGAGCATCCCAGCTCTTAATTCTTCACTGCAGCTATCAGACCTACAGCTGTCTCTTCAGGACAGGCCAATATAATGTATGTTCCCATATGGACACTAAATAGATATGGATATATACATTAATTACATTATATACATTATACACATTAAGTGTCTGGCTAATCACAACAATGGAAATTATTTTCTCCAAACAAACTTTGCATACAAATCAGCATTTTAGTATTTCCACAAGGATCTTTCTGAATAGAAGAGAAGCATGGACAGACACTGGACTTTTTTTTTTTTCAATTTATCTTTGGCTTTATTTAGTCTCACATTTGACAGTCCAGTACTGTATCTCCTGCAGCTGTTTAAAGGGAAAGGAAAGAAGTCCCACATGAATTTACAAAACGAGCTGTGTCATACTGTAAACAGGGGAAAATTCCCTTCTTGCACATTTTGCAATAGCAAGACTGAAATTACTCAAAGTCACATCTGTTATAATGCAGTAACAAGGTCAAAACATCTGTGTTATTTAAAGGAGAGTTAGCTTGGCTTATTTTTTTCCTGGTTCCTCACTTGTGAACAGTATTGTCCACCACCTGTCCCAAACACTTGCGTGTAGTGTTCTGCATTCCTGTTGGCTTCAAACAAATCCTGCAGCACAACGTAACAAAAAGCTGAGAAACTAACCACAAAAAAAAATGTATATGGTGCTGCATTGGCACAAGACAATGACAAAACTCTAATTGCATTAGGGTGCACTTCATCCCTGGGAACCTGCTTCTTAGCAAAGTGTACTGTGGGATCATTAATTATCAGAAGTAATCGGGAGGAGAAGGAGGATAATTCAAACATCGTGTAGTAGTGCATCATCCACTTAAGTCAATTGGAACTGCATCTGCTTCCACTTCAAATTTGGCTTAGGGTCCATTTTGCCTCATAATTGAATGATGATGCCTCTACAATATCCCCTAGAGTAAGCAAGGGAAGTTTCTCTACTGACTGAAGAGTTGCCTAGACTACAGTTTGATGGTGTGCTGACTGGCACACAGTTACACCTCAGCCTGATGGGGAGCTAAGACAAAGCCAGGTATGTTTCTGCAGCCTGTGTGTAAACATCATCAAACAGTATCACTGTGTCTTTCTTATAAGACCATGATTTTCTCTGGAGGCCTCTTCTCTTGGCACTAACTCAGCCCATGGATGAGTAAACTGCACCCTCCCATGGCAATTCCCATATTAAAGACAAAAAAAAATAAGTTCTAACCCCGGAGAAAGTGCAACGTGCAAAAGAGACAATTAATAGTTGATTGAGCCTTGCAAAGAACAGAGCTCACAGGAGGGACAACTGGGTTCCATATTTCAGAGCTGCTCCCTCCCAGAGAGACACTGCGGACGTCTGATAGCAGCATTAAAACAAGGAACAGTGGAAGTGAAACTTCAACATTGCCAAATTGTATTTTTAATTTCCCCTTTCGAAATGTAGCACTTAAAGTCCTTCAGTGTAATACTTTTCATTTTTTCTAGTATAAGGTAAGTCAAAGCTTTTATAAGTCTTATAATTACAAGTCTCTATGGTACAGTTTCATTAAAAACTTTCATTAAACAACAGCTGCCCTTGTATATGGTCTTCTAATCAATTTGGTCAAACAGAATGACTTCTAATCAGCTGTTGATAAAAATAGAAGATGAAATTTTAATTCTAATAGATTAACCACAAACTCAAGATAGTCTTCAAAATCCATCTAGCTCTATTCTCCAGTGGATTTAACGACTATTCAGCAACTCATTACTAAATAGAACAAGATGAACATTTTCCAGTTCATTAAAGAAATGTACTATGTATTTTTGCATTGTCCTCATGATTCGTTACAGGGAGTCTTAATTACAAGATAATGGATAATGGTTATTAAATGCAGACTCCAGTAATGAAGCTCTATTCATTTGCGAGCCTCAGAGACTGCAAAGAGGGGAAAATAAAATTACTAGCTTCAAAAGATTAACGGATCAAATTATTATTCAATTTTGAAAATCTCATTCAGACTTCATAGAAACAAGAAGAGATTAAAAACTAGTATTAGTACAAAAGTAGTGTATTTATATATTTATTTTTAAATAATATCTTAAGGCTATTACCAGAATAATCAGCTTTAGATGTGATTATTAGACAAACATACAGCCAATTTAGTAGCATCCTCTAACAATGAAAACAATACATTTTTATTTCCTGAACAAATTCTATTTATGACTTCTGAGCTTGCTAGCAGGGCTGCCCGCAGCCTCTGGCAGAAGACAGAAGATGCACCCTACCAGAGAGCACCAGAATGGAAGGTGCTATTAATGTTTAGATTTCAGAAATGAAAAGGGGGATTTAAAAATCAACCACTGCCATAAAAAGCACCTCATTAAGTAGACTTTATGCCAACCTTGCCATAATAGAGTTTCACCGAGCCTGTTTCTTATTTGGGTTTTCAAAAACAAGCCCAAGGAATTAAGTTCAGCAGCAGCAGCATCTGGAGATTTAGGTGATGATCTAGAATCAGGGTTTCAATACCCATCTCCTCACCTTTCTATGGATGCATATGCTTGAAAAATCAAGGCAAATGTTAAAATAGATGCTGGATAGCTTTCCTCTTCCTTAGAGGTTACATGAAACATTACATCAAAAAATTACTTCTTCAGGGGTCTCTAGGCCCAGTGAGCCTGGAAAAGGCCACACTTCCTACTCTTTTCCAATGTTTAACCACAACATTTCGATGCCTTTCAAGGCAGAGAGTCATGTAAGACTCACTGAATCAGCCAAGCCTTTTTCAAACACACCTGTTTCAGGTGGGCTTGCTCTCTAACCAAGTCACTTATCTGCTTGGGATACTTGGCAGCAGTCACAGCCTGGCAAACACAAACATGCCAGCTTACTTAACCAGAGATGGAAATCTGAACAAACCTGAAGACTGTGGACAGTGCCACAGCCCCCAAGAGGCTCTCTCTGGTGGAGAGCAACTGAACTCTCAAAGCTTTGGGGAGTCAGACTTGCTTGGGCTGCAGTCACACATCTTGTGAAATCAGGTAGAGTATCATAAGGTTCTACAGCCCTTCTCCCCTTGTGCTCTCACCTCCCATACACACGTGACCCTCACTGCACACCACCAAAGACCACTCAGAAGAAGCCACTGGAATGCGTGCACACTGAAAAGAGAACTAGTGTCTTCACAGTGTGCTGCCCAAGCCTATATCTAGAGGTCAAGATAAACTCCTTTCTGTTATTTCTATCCTAGATCCTCACACAGCCTTATCTATGGTCACTCAGGTATACTGAGTGACTTGCCCTGGGCACTCTTAGCAAGCATTCAGCAGGGCAGGGATTGAATGACTTGGTCACTGGAAGGCCAAAAGCATCACCATGACTGGCCTGCCCTGCTGCTGTCCCCTACATCATCTCAAGCTTCCCAAGCCAGGTAACACTGAAGCAGAGCATGAGAACTGGAAACTCTCATGTAGGTGACAGCATCCAGGATACACACTCTGGTTCCATAATTAAGCAATAAGGAATAATAAGCAGTATAGCAATTGCAGAGTAATCACAACCTTTTGGTTGTGAAGTGCTTCAAATGCCCTTGGGGAATGATTATCTCCTGATAACTACAGACTCTGTGCTGTTGCCTTACTCTTAATAAAGAACAAAGATGGGTCTGGCAGCTCTAAACAATAGAGAGAGATGCTTTCAGAGGGACAATTATGCCACGCTGCTTTGTAAGCACTTGCAATGAGAACAAATACATCTTGGTTGCTGCAACTTGGCTGTAACAAAACACAGGTGAACACACACCCTTCTGAGACTGCTAGAACTGGGGGCAGAAAGAGACATGCTGCTGAGGAGACCTGCCAAAGCTCCTGCTCTTAGTGCTGACAAGGTAGCAATGAGAGAATAGTACATTATCAAGCCCCATTAGCAAGTCATCTTTCTATTTTATGAGTAGCTAAAGTAAGGGTCTTAAGATTCATACACAATTAGACTGACTATAGGTGACCAGGTTATCAACTCTATGAAAATAAGAGGCAGGTCAAGATATAAAAGTCTAATGTATTAGCTAATTCTTGTCAGTTGAGTAATTGTCCACTTACATGTCCTTAGCCAGGTTAAAATACATACCCTGTTAGCTTAACTTTGCTGTTGAGGAGGAGAAGAGAATATGAAGCTGTGACAACTCACTTTAGCAGTAGCTCAGCAAGTAGCTAACTCCATCACACGTGGCTATATTGCCAGACCACTTGGTTAGGTGCCTATAAATATTTTCACACACCTGTGTATGTGAAGCTACCACTTTGAAAAAAATCTAGCTTGCAACTTGGTCTTTTATGAACTTTTGTATGCAATTCTTTTAGAAGTGCCTACATGGGGGAAAAATAAAGCCCTCAGATATGTCAGAGGGCTCCATGTTTAATACCTGTTTACAAATAAGACAACCTTTCTAATGACCCACCCTATCATCTCAGTTTGGATTGCAAGACTCAGAATGGATGCTTAATCTCTTGTATACCACCTCTGGTAACATCCTGCAGACCAAATGATGCCCTCAGGAACATTTCCACGTGCACATGACACAAAGGGACAAATTATTAAGCCCATACTTATGCAAAATTCCCTGTAGATGAAGCCTGAAAGAATTCAGCATTGCTGAATTATGCATAGCTTGCTAATGCACCATTATAGTGTCTACCACAGGTCTCCATAGAATACTATTACTTAATTAGTATTAGTTTCTTGTGTGCTCATTTAAAATGTGTTTCTTTAGGAAGTTCAACAGAAAGATCCATAGCACCTTCTGTTGCTTGGCTATGTAGCATGGACTCTTGCTATTTTCAGAACATTCATTCTAATCCCTATCTGGTGTGGTGAAAGAGAAGATAATTGACATGTGCTCCAGGCTCAGAGGCCACAGCTGGAATCCCTGTCAGTGGTGGTTCTTGGCTTTAGGTTTCAAACCACACTAAAAGGCAGGAGGAAACACTTTCCCAGTCTCTCCCACACTGTGAGGCAGAAGTAGGGTTGGGAGATGCCAGGGTGCAGGAGCAGTTCAAGCAATTATGTGCTGCTGGAACAGACATTTTTCTTCCTCCCCAAAAAGGAAGCAGCAGGTTATCCTCCCAAGACTGACTAGTGGGACCACAAGGAAGCTTAAGGAATCCCTGTATTGTTATTAGCTGCTAAATTTCGTGTTTCTTTACCAAGATCTCATTTTTATTCCTTAAACTGTGTACGATGTATTACTCTCAAGAGATTTACAGTCTATGACCTATATTAACCTTATTTAATTTTGCAGATGGCATTACTGTAACTGGTTAGGCAGTTTGCCTAATGACACATGAAGAGCCAAAAGGTAAAAAGAAGAAATAAATCAATGCATCCCAACACCTAATCCTAACCTAATAACTGAGAAAAAATACACATTTCCTGTCCTCATATCCATTTACAATGCTGTTTTACTCTACATACTGTTCTATTTTATGGGTTATTTTTTGCCACAATCCTCCTGATTTTGAGCCAGACACAAAATGTGAGACATCAGTGCAAATGTCCTCCCTACTTTAGCACAGGCTCAGCTTAGAGGTGACACAGTTCTGGCCCCAGATTCACAAAACCATAACCTGTCATCCTCTAGCATGACATCTAGGATAAAAAAGAAGGAGATAGCCACGGAATCCTTTATCCAGTGAGAGAAAAGTGACCAGGGTCAAAGGAGTATCAGAAATGGTATGTGGAGATAGAAGCATTTGGTTACCATCAGGTTTAAGATGTTCTCAGCACTGAGCCACGTGCTCCTGCTGGGCAAAAGCAAAATGCTGCAGGAGAAATTAGACTTGATTTGAAAATCTTACCCATTAAGTTTCCTTTGCAACCACTGAATTGCATTACATCATTTACTTGTTCACACTTAAACTAATCTAAACAATGATAAACTATCCTAAACTGTGATGTAATTAAAACAGCACTGATCTAGGTCAGGCTTTTTCCCTCCTGGCATTCTTGGGTTTGGATCAATACATCTCAGTCTCTCAAAATGTTGTCCAGTACATGACATACTAAAGACTGAGGCTAAAACCTTGATATATCTACCAGTAATAGCACTGCAATTTGGAAGAAAATAATACATATGCATGGCTGTTTAGAATCATAGCACTACACAGCATATTGCATACCATGTTTTAGCAACCACATTTAACTTTGTGTTTTTTAATGTTGATAGCAACTTTTAAACAAATATGTTAACATTAAAACTCAGGTAGGTTTATGTATTGTCTATTAGCCTGTAAAAAAAAATTACTCAAATTGAAGAAATAGCTGTTTAAAATCCATTTGGAAATCCTCCACACTGAACAAAGCAAGTAGAAAATCAGTTTAATTTATCAAGAAAGGTGCTATGAATTTTAAAGATTTAAAAAAAAAAAAAACCCTCTATACATAATACAGCCAAAATCATGACACTTCAATGTCATTTTGAGTGTTTTTCAACATCTCATGATAAAAGCAGTTTAAGATTCTGTTCTGACTCTAACCCAGAGAAAGGCAGGATTGATTTTTGAGATTTAAAAGTCACATCTTAATGTCACAGTCAGAATCTGTCCAGCACCCAGCCTCTTTGTCATGCTGAGGACAAACAGCCAGCACCAGCCCCCATTCCACACTGCTCTTCTCTGCACATAAAAAGGCAGCTGGCACAACTGGAGGCTTCAGCACTGGGTGGTGGGTGGGTGGGTGCAATTTCCAGTATCAAAACCATTTCTCAATAGAACTTTGTGGTCAAGCTTTTGGCTTTGCCTGAAAAAAAGGTGCTAGATCTCACCAGTCTGTTTCCTCATGTGTTGGTTTCCTCCTGGCTTTTACAGAGAAGGAAGAATAGGGGGCTTGCATACAGGGCTGAATATTCCACTTCCAGTTATCATGCAATTACTAGGAAAATGATAAGCACTTTTAGTTTCATTTTTATGACACTTGAAAGTCTTGAATAGAGTCAACTTAGAAATACACAGATTCTATCATGGAATTCCTAGAAGCAGGTGCATTCTCCTGATGCAACAAAAACCCAAAGGGTAACACCGTGGAGGGCTGTTACTACACTTAAGGCAGCACAGTAAAACAGCAAGCTATGGTTGGTTTTTAAGAGGTAGCAGCTCCTGCTTCCCAGAAGTTTTTTGCTCCTCAGAACGTTTCCTTCTTCTTTCTTTGCTTTAATAATCTGGCCAAAGTGCAAAAACCCACGTGCATATTGCTATATGGGTGAGAACTTGCAGGTACTGACAGGTGTTTTCACCACTGTCAGGAGGGTTGTTTTACAAGGTTTCTAGCTCTTTGGGTAGCCTGAATAACAAAAAACCTGCCAGTCCAATAAAAAACCCAACCCAAACCTCTGACTGTGAACCCACACTCCAAGCAGCAGCCACCTCTCTGCTGAGGGTCAGGGAATGACTTGCTTCTGGTTTTTTAAGATATCCTTTCCCCTCCACACACACTGTATTATTAATGATGCTTACATGGAAAAACTAATAACTTGTTTTCAAAGGGATGCTTTATGAAGACATGCTGCTGATATATTCAGTTAGACTTTTCTGGCATAATAATCTACTGAGCACTACTTTAAAAAATGAAGGAAATCAAAAAGACCCTTAAGTGCCATCAGAAATAGGCAGCAACTCATAAAAAGGTAATTAATATGCTGGAGTATTGTTTCTCTACCCCCATTTGTCAACAGCCTGTGTGCTGATCTGGTCACAGACTGAAATCATGGTGAGCATCTCAAACCAAAAGTACCAGCAATCTGATTAAACTATTGCCTGGGTTTTTGTTCAAAATAATTTAAACCAATCTAGAAATTGCACATTTCGTTAGACCACTGGCAAAACAAAAGGTGAGACTTCAATCTTCATATCCACATTTTATATATAGGGAATATATTTTTTTAAAGCTACACTAAGTATGTATTATAATGTTGTACTTTGGTATTACAGACTTTTACTGAAATCCTGTGAATGAAATTAAGTATCAACCTCTCTTTGCAATAGATGTAAATATATTCTCAAAGGTGTTTAGTGTCAAGTTATTAGATGTCACTATTCATTGAGAGTATATTTTTATGTCTTCATTAGAGGAAAAAAATATATATATCTAAAGTTTGTAATGTTGCATAGGAATATGGCAGAGCCTCATTTTTGGATCAATGGCTTCTTCACCCACACTTAACCATTCTGAATTAGAAGTGGTCAAGCAAAACATTACTTGTGATTCACTGAGTTGTCATTTGCCAGCTGTAGTGATGGTGTTAGACAGAGGTGAACAGACTGACTCTAATGCAGTAGAAGTAAAGCCCTGCAAGAGTCACACTAACTACAATAACTAAACAATATCTAAATTGGTATTCACATTTTCTGTAGTTACTCCAATTATTCAATGTCAGAAGCTGGATTCTGAGACATACTTCCATGCTTTGTTTTTTATACATAATCTGAAAGAAAACTATGAAAGTTTAAATATGATCTGTGAGTGTTTTGCTTTTAATAGCAGACACTTTTAATTAAGTAAAAGTTGACCGTGCCATGAGACTAAAAATCAGGGAGTTAAAAAACCTCTCACTTGGCTCTTCTCTCCCCCATCCCAACAGCCATGTGTACATTTCAATGAAGCAGCTGTTTCTCACAGACACTAAAACACAGCTGAAGTTACAAGGAATTGTGTTCAGCACTTCTCTACACCAAACCACACACAAAGGCATCTAAGAAGTATTTACATTGGCAAACACTGGTCTGGAGTACAGCAGTGCTGCATATCCCTTATCTATCAGCTGAGCATAGGATTCACTTTGCTAGACATCATCCGTGGAGTGCTTTAAGGCCCCCAGACATTAGCCCAAAGCCAAACCACATTGTCTCCATTTAATTACCTACCTTTTCAAACTTTCTGCAATCAAAATGCATGAGTTAAACAAAATGGTTGCTAATAACAGGAGGCCATGGTTAACCAGCAAGCTAAGGTGAGGGTACGTGCATAGAGTTCAGAAGAAAAAGCTGATGCTTATGCTGTTTGCTTCTCCAGTGTGAATTTATAAAGGGGAGTGAAAGTGCAGTATCAAGTGAATTAGCAAGAATTGAAAGGATTAAAATCCCAGGAACCAAAGAAGCCAAAGAGAAATGGAAAATGGATTCAGCCCTAAAAAGATAAAATTATTTAACTTATTAAAACAGTTCATCATTGTAATTAAAATCCAAGTGCCTAGAAAAATGTGGCACAAGAAAGGTAATTATTTATGAGGAGACTTTAAAAAGCCATTTATTGTGAATTTGGGAGAGAATCAGCCTGAAAGAGTTGGTAGTAAAAAGAAATTGTTTGTTTATTCATAAAACTTATTTTGGTGTAGCATACCACTAAGACTCCCTAGCATCTGCTCAATGGCAGCTGTAAGTAACATTAGGAACACAATTTACATCTTTCCTTTTTATTAAAAAGTAAATAGGTCTTTTTAAATTATTCACTAGTAAATTAACATAAAAATCAGTGCTGTGGCAACTCACATGTTGTGGAAAGGTGTCTGCAAGCTCTGTATGATCATGATGGTCTAAACCTTTCTGTTTCACTAACTCCTTCCTTCTTTATGGGATGTCCCACCTAATTTAGCAAATGAAAACATAGAAAACCTGCAGGCATCACTGGAGTCACAGCTGTGAATGACAAAGAACACATCACTAATACCTCAAATGCCATATTAGTTGCCTCCTTCCAACTTGAACAGATTCTCTTCTTACCTTCCCCTTGTCTTCTGCCAAATAAAATTCCTCTCAATGTCAGAACCAATTGGGCTCCTGTCTTTCAGGAACCAGACATTAGGCAATAACCTCAACAGGCAGAGCCCTTCTCTGAATTATGTCGAAGAGAACTCAGAGGTGTTACTAATTAATAATTATTTGTTCTAATCTGCAGCATTTTCATGCACAGATTCCTTGTGTTCTCTAGACAGTAAAATGCACAGGAAGCCTTCAAACCTAAAGTTTTCTCTTTACTCCTCACCAACACTTTTTTTTTTCACTTCTTCTCTTGAACACATCAACGTACAAATATATTACTTAGAGTTCTCTCATGCCTTCAGTTCTCACTTCCTAATACAAGGATCTCACTGTGCTTTAACATCCAGTTTATCAGTAAAGATATATATAGATATGTAAAAATATAACCATAACCTCCTTATGGCAAACTTCTTGTTTTATATGACCAATTTTTGTCCCATGCCTCAGTATGTATTTCATGTATGTTTGTGTCCATCTCATTACACTTCCTTCTTTTTCACTGTATTCCTGTTCCTTATGATTAAATGGGTTTATTCAAATGAGTGTCCATAGTATTTTTAAAATAACCTATTGAGATTTGAGATCACCTATTCCTAGTGTATTTTTCAAGATCTTTCTCTTCAGAAGTCCAGTTTCACAGTTCTGCTGTCACAGAATCATTCAGGTTGGAAAACATCCTTGGGATCATCAAGTCCAACCATTAACCCTACTCCACAAAGTTCACCCCTAAACCCTGTTCCCCCAAAACACATCCAAACCACCCATAAACACATCCAGGGCTGCTGACTCAACCCCCACCCTGGGCAGCCTGTGCCAGGCTCTGGCTACTCTTTCAGTGAACATTTTTTCCCTAATGCCCATGAGAATATACATTCAAATGTGACAGGCATGATCACTAGGCCTTGCCACCATAAAAAGCAACCAAAAAATCCCAGGAACTACAACACTAAAATCATGCTTTTTTATTTCCACGTCTATATTAAGTTTCTGTTAAGGGATTGGATTTTCTAACTGGTGTTCCTACTTGCAGTCTCTTAAAAGATACTTTAATATTTCATAAGCCAATTTTGTATAATTGATAGATACAGAAAATTAAATACTTATTTCTATCTTTCACCGGTTTAGTAGAATTTAACATTTGCTGCTGACAGAATAAAAAACCCAACCTGAAATACCAGGGAAATAAATAGTACCCTGTACATATATTGATTTTACATAATATTTCCATGTTTAAAAATTTCATTCTCTCAAACCATTACCTTCAATACCAGAGCTTTACAGATGCAAAGTTTTTTTGCTAGGAAGTTGTGTTATTTTGATGGCATTTTTGATTAGAACTACTCACTGTGCCAAGATTTCTCAGTCTGAGGTGATATGAAACTTCAGAAGTTTTAACTCAAATTCTAACAAATTATTTAACATAGAAACAAGGTTTCATTCATGGGGAAAATTAAGGCAACAGGGGTGCTTCCTCACCTCCCTTCATCAGTTGTTATAAATTGAAAGTATATAATTTAGATATTCTTTAATTAACATGCTTTGCAAAGATATTGAGTATCAGGAAAAGAAAAATGCTATAGAGGCATTTAGGATAGTTTGCTAAATAGAAGGTTGACCCTCTGCCAGTAAATGCCTACTCCCAGTAACCTAGTATTTCACAACCAGTTTCAGAGGTTGAAGCATAAAGAACTGCCACTTTTTTACAGGTCAGGAAGCAGAAATCTATCTACAGATCAGGGTTCAAACCCTTCTCTGAGATCCAGTCCTAGGATTTCTGGAGAGTTACCACACTCCAGCTCCTCTATGATTTCCTATAGGAACATACTGCTTGTGCCATTTTTCTCAGCCTCTTTAAAAGGACTTTTTTTGGTGGAGTGCTTTGAAAACAGCTGAATGGAGGTGACCTCCCTTCTGCTCCATATCCCTATTTCAGTTGTGACCCGAGGTATTCCATCTTATGCACAGGCAGGGAAAATTTCTGCCTTCTAACAAGAGGAAGGTATTTCTGCTAATATTTTCATTTACTAGACCTCACAGAGGTCCTATAAAATGTTAATTTTACATATGGAAAACAGTTATCAAAATCAATGATAACTTAGTAGTCATTCAGTTATCTTAAACAATCTTACCCATATTCTGGCTTCCCAATTTGGTATTCTTTCTGGTGAGAAGTGCTTGGAAATAGCAGTGGTTTTATTTGTAAATGGGCATCCTGGAGGGAGATAGTCAAGTGGGTAACACAAAATCAAAGATTAACTTGCACAAAGCTGACAAATGTCATGTGTTTTACACAGGTATTTTTTCATTGACTTCCCCTTCAGTAGAGGGAACTATCTGCTATTTTCTGATTACAGCACAATCCCATTAGTAGAAAACTAACACAAAATTAGCAAACTGAGTCGTCAGGCACCCTGATATGATAAATATGAACATCCCCAGATAACTGTCTCCCCTCAGATGTGGCTGCACAGGCTAGCACACAGTTCAGTAAGCACATAATCAGATGCATAACAAAAATGTGGCCACCACAGGCACGTCTGGATTTCTAGCTTAACAAACTGCAAACAAATGAGGTTGTCCTGTATATGCTCTGACTCTCTTCTGCCTTCACAGGTTCTTTGTATCTTTTTTTTTTTCCCCCCAACATCTCCATTTCTCTTGCATATTAACTTACCCATGCAGGTTCCTGTTGCTCATTTGACTCTACTGAAAAGACTTTTCATTAGAGCCATCCCTAAATGTTTCTCAGCCACTTTCTGTTCCTTCACTTCTGATTCCCTATACACACACTATTTAGTTCCAGACAGATTTTTAAGTCTCATTTTGCATTCCTTCAAGGTCTGCTTTTGTCAAGTCCAGTGTTCTTGGTTTTTTTTTTTCTGTTACTACCTTTTGTATGAACTCTCATCAGTAATTCAAACCTGAGGATAAGTGTGATTTCATTGTAAGAACTTTTCAACTCCAAGCTTATCTATCATGCCTACCTTATTTCTAGTGATTAGCTGCAGTCTCACTGCTAAGCTTGTAGGCAATTATATCATTTTAGGCAGCAGCCTTGTACTGCCTTCCTGAACATGCACCTATCTGCATTTTTATACTACTGGAGTTTTTACTTGCCCTCAGTCTGTACCAGAATAAATGAAGTTACTTGTTCCTATACAGACCTTTTTCAGACCGATTGTATTTAAAGACCATCAATCTTTTGATCTAACTCCTAAATAAAAAGATTTCTAGTTCATAATAGCATTCAAAATTTTGAGACAGTTTCACTCTGACCTGCTCTGCATCTTGGTTTTTCACAGTGTGTTTTGTGCTTGTTCCTTGCATTAATCTTTCAGTCATGTCAACCAGAGCTCTGAACATGCAGAACAACTACAGATTATGCAGAATGCAGGACATCTGCTGCAGCAAACAGACAGGAAAGTTATCAACTACTAATTCCATAGCGTTAATTACAGTCCTGATGAGCTTCTTACAGCAGCCAACTGCAACCACTTCTACATATTCAAGACAGTAACCAAAGTTAGGCTCCTGAAATGACATACAACACTGCATCTGCATGATGCAAAGTGCTGAAGTAGTACAACTCTGCAAGTTCAAATTTATCTAAAAATTCTAAAGGCATGGGCAGATCTTTGGACAGATGAGGTATTGTCTGCATGCAGGCAGACAGCAGATAGCTGACATAAACATCATTTTATGCACTTTCAGTAAACTGACAGAAATTTTTAAATGTGCTAAAATTAATCTGTACTGCCAAAGAAAACTGGGGTTATTCTCTACCCTCTGACAACACAGGTAGGAGAACTCTGGTTGGAGGGAAAATGGCCACCAGACTGTAACCAAGAATACCTTAGTCACCAGTCAGACATAAAGTCCTCTCTCCACACTCTAAGAAAAGACTTACTAGTTTGTCCCTAGCCCTACAGTGGAACTCCAGACCAGAGCTCAACATCATCTGTCACAGGAAAGCACTCAGAGATGGTTCACATCTATAGAAAGGAGCTGGCAATTTTGATTCAGTCTGCCTTGAGAAGGTGACAGCCATGCATTGCCCTGCATTTCTGAAGGACCTTTCACAAATACACTGTAAACTCATTACACCTGCTTGCATTTCAGATGTGCAAAACAAGACACAAATTTAAATCTTGTTTTAGATGTTGCCAAGTCTGGTGTGCCTTTCATTTGGAAATGCTCTGATCTCCAAATTACAGCTGAAGTTGTAGACACAATTAAATTAATACATAATACAACTCACAGGCTATTGAGGGACCCTTGACTTTTGGGTTGAGCGTGGGATTTAAAGATAGGAACTCACAAGTGATCTCAGCTTGACTTTTGACTTGTCTGTTATTATCTTTGTCTCAAACTTCACAGGGTGACTGTAAGAGTTATTCTGCTAATGTCAGTATGTGCTTTGAAGATGTAAAGTGCTAAGTGACAAGAATTATTACATATTCAGTAGTCTCGTTTCCTATGTTAGTTGCATTTGCACAAAGCATGCCTAGCTTTTCAGTCAAATTTTGCTAGTTTGTTTTCTTTTCTTCTATTTCATTTTTCATGAAACATTTGCTTGGTAGAAGTTTTGGATTATGGCAGTCCACATCCAGCAGCAGGTAAGTAATCTTTTGCTTTTGGACAGCTGCTAGCATGTTTATACCACATCACCTATCCCTGCAGAAAACAAATCTTAGCAAGACAGTGCTCAGATGAACAGCTATTGGTATCTTAGAATTTGTCTGCCAATTATTCATATTCAAAATGGATCTGCACCCATATTAACTACAGCAGAACAACCTTATTTAGACCTGCTGTAAAAGCTGTGTGTAGCCAAGCATTGTTTTGTGGTGTTCCAAAGCACATTTCTTGGACTCTTGTAGTCATTAAACTGTTGGATCTTTTCTTAATTTAAAACTAGGGGGTTTTTTTTGCATTGGGATGTTCTGGTCTTGATGAGTTTTGAGGAAATCTCTTCACACAGTAGTGTCATGTGCCCAGTTTTCTTTGGGGGAACCTTGTGGTATGCTCTCTGCTTCTAGAGACAAAGACTGAAGACTACAGCCCTCACCCAGTCTTCTTCTGGATCCAGCACAAAGCCAGCCTTTTTCTAATGGAAAGATATATCTTTCTCATGTCTGCTGTGTTTCCCTTAACTTCCTAAAGAGTGACAGAAAAGGAGCCAAGATCAGTTTTCACAGTCAAAATGGGAGATAAGTTTTCGCTTTTAAAGTACATTTACTTTATCACTACCTCCACCTTTCCCCCAGTCTGCATATCTTAATTGATACAAATTGCTACACAGAACAATAAAGATTTTGTAATTAGGCAATATGGTTAAAATGTGACTTTCCAAAATAAAACCTTTATATACCCCTGGAATATTCAATTAAGTCATCCATACCTTTACTAAAGTGTCCCTTTTCCACTGCAAGTCTGTTATCTTTCTATTTCTTGTGTGGCTTCCATGGCAGTTGGTGATGTTTATGTCAAAAAATAAAGTTAAAAAATGGCCTACCTCTCATATAATAGAATTGTGTACAAGACCTGTGTTGCTTTAAAGACACAACGATGAAGAAACATAGAATAGTTACCACTGGTATGGGGGAGTCAGGCACTGCCATTTGTATTCCTTAGAACTGTTTATTCCAAGAGTCCATGAAGACATAGTTTTGAGTGTCTCCTATAGAAATGGATGTGACTGACACAAGTATACACCAGAGAGTGTAAATAACTAATTAGTTTGCTCTCCTCATTGTCTGGAAGCTGTCTAATAGAGTCAAAGATGCAGTGAGTTTCCCTCAAAAAAAGCTCACATACTCAAACCACCATCAAGATTTCAAGAAGCTCAAGAAATGGCAGTGGATGTTACAAACCAATGACCACAAATCCCCCAATTCAATGCTGAGATTTTCTCCCAGTCAGCCTTCTGAAAACAGTGTGCTCCTTTGGTAATGACACAGAGCCACTGATGTGCAATCCTACCTGTCACTATGTCCTCCTCAGCACTGCAAGGATTATTCTTGCCAGGTGAGTCACTGTCCTTAGAGGGCTGTCAGCCTCTCTCACTCAGAAATAGGTTCTTAAATATTCCAGAAAAAAAAAATATTTGCATGTCAATCAAGTCTGTAAAGGTATGGTTAAAAGAATTTAAGAGAACTGTGTGTCTGCTCCCATTCTGATGTCTTTTTCCTTATATACTGTGCTGGAGAAGGAAAAAAAAGTCATGGTACTTTGGAGATGATTTCAGATACAGGAGGAGCCAAGAGCCACTGCTTCAAATAGAAGCAAAAAATTCTCATCCCTCACTGTGAAGCATTGTTTTTTGCCAAGTTCTTGCAGGTGCACACATTAACATCTTGTACAGAGGCCAGTCGTGCAAAGCACTGTTTAACAACTGTCCTCCACCTCCAGTCCAGTGCTGGGACTTGCAAATTTCCCAGTGGGCTCTGCCTCACTCCCTGGTGTGCAATGAATAGCTTCTGCTGAGTGCTGCAAGGCTGTTTGCCTCTACAAGTGGCCTGTGCTCTTTTTCCCTTCCCGCTCTTTTTCCCTTCCCGCTCTTTTTCCCTTCCCGCCCTTTTTCCCTTCCCGCCCTTTTTCCCTTCCCGCCCTTTTTCCCTTCCCGCCCTTTTTCCCTTCCCGCCCTGCTACCAATAGAAAACTCAGTGGGCAGCCCAGCCCAGCCTGAGCATGGCCTTCAGTGTTTGCTTAAAATCCCAGCCAGTGAGGAGGTGCACAATTGCAAACCTCTGACCACCCCTTTCCAAGTCACTGATCTCTGCAGCTGGCCTTGGTGCAGCTGAACCTCCACCCTCCAAGTGAATCAGACCAAATGCAACATGCTCTGCTTCCCAGCATACACCAGTAGCTCCTACAGCTAGCACAAGGAAGACTGTACATATATTTTGGGAAGTTATTTGGGAGAGGAGACATCCAGGTTGTATTCCCTGTTCAGTTAATTGCTTTGTGCAAAGTAGAGCAACTTAATTGGGAGTGACTGAGCAAATACAGCAGATACACTGTAAAATTGACTTACCTGTGGGTGAAGAAGCTCAGTCAGAGAGACCAAGTACCAGACAACCCAGGCAAGGTTTTTAACCACGTAGCTATGGGTAGATCAGCTTTGCTTTACTCTCTCAGCCTTCTGAGCCTCACAAATGAGACACATGGGAAATACATATATTTTATATACACTGTGCAACACATCCAGTGGCTTTGTGCTTCGGGACCTAGGTGAACATGTGCATACTCAGCAAGGTGTGCCTACTCACCTGTAA
The DNA here is from genome assembly GCA_025447755.1 of Corythornis vintsioides. Taxonomy (NCBI): domain Eukaryota; kingdom Metazoa; phylum Chordata; class Aves; order Coraciiformes; family Alcedinidae; genus Corythornis; species Corythornis vintsioides. Next base: position 15,838 of record JAOEGS010001356.1, on the reverse strand, counting down.
GTCTAGGATTTTGTGCTCCCTACAGGACAGGCTTACAGTATGCATAGTGAAGTGAGAAGAGTTGAGGGACTGCACACAACATTCTCAGTAGCACTGACACAATGGTGTGCAAGGCATGGCTAAAAAGCAGATTATTGAGGCTGTGACCATCTGAAACAAAACCCTCATTGTCAATCAATCACAAAAAAACACAGCAAAACTAGTTAACCCTTTTCTGGAGTAATTTTTAACTGTGTTGCTTTAAAAACTCACTTTACAATGCATGACAGCACTTCTAACAGCACAGCTGAAGGAGCAGCAAATTTTGGTGTAAAGGCAACTAGCCAGAGGCAGCAAAAGCTTCCAAGGACAGTTTTGCAGTTGAATCAACTATGACTTGCAACTAATGTCCCCATGTAAAACTAATTACTGAAGTCAAGTTTATCAGAGTTGCAGCCTTTTTATCTTCAGATAGATGTTGTCAGGGCCTGCCCTATCCACAAGATCATCTGCTTTCTTTCTTTTTTTTCCATGCACTAGTTGAAAAAAAAAGGATGCTAAAGCTAAGATTTAAAACTACTGTGCCAAATTACTTTCTCTTCAAAATGCTACAAATATACAAATCAAACTAAATTCAACTGGAATTTGAGGATCTCAGCAGTTCTGGCAATTCAGAGTTTGAAAATCTGGCCCTCAACACATGTACATAGGGCACCAATAAATTCTTATTTTTATGCCTACCCACAAATAAAAAGCAAGAGACTGAAATAAGGAAATTACTGCATATATTCAGATGGATAAGTACCCTGTGAAATTAATAACTATGCAAGGAAAATCATTAACAATAGAGCCATCTGCTGTATTTCAAAAAAACTACACCAGCAAAAAATCTGAAAATATTAACATGCTTTACAACCTGAATTTTACTCTACTTCATGTTACAAAAAGCCATCATAATGATTAGTACATCCGTTTAAATGACAGGTAATGTGTATTTCTTACACCTCTTCTAATTAAAAGCAGTATTTACTGGCATAACACCTATCCTCTGTATCTAATGATATTAAATGACACTGTAGCTGGGCATGTAAAAAGCCTGAAATGCTTCTCATTTCATTTGAAACAGATAAGCACAGTGTTGTGTAAGGAGACAATGAGGTCAGCAGCTAGCTGAATATTTATTTAAATACTGATAAGGCACTTGGATTATTTTTTTCTTGTTCTAAAATAAGAAGAAATCTAGGTCTGAAGAGCTTATACCAGGGAAAAAAAAAATCAATCCAAAAATGAGGAAAAGTTTAGAAGACAGACTACACCCAATGGTTCTTTATACTTCTCTCTATCAATATACTTGAAGAGCCCTCTTTCAATCAGAGTGGAAGAAAGAGGTGTCTAGAACAGAGTTCAAAGAACATTGGCTTATCAGACAGTTCTGGATGTTGCATCTTAAAGATGACATTAAAACACAGCTCTAAAATCCTGGTTAAACTAGGGAAAATTGTACCAGTGAGGACCCAAAGCTGCAAAGGGAATAATACACTGCTGTAAAAGTGGGCTCAAGTGTGTGTTTCACTACATGCAGTCTTCAGTGGCTTCAGCTATGCAAAAAAGTAACACCTACAAGCCATAAGTAGCCCCTAAAAACTCAATCCTGTGCTTCTTTGCTGAAAGGTTCAGAATAAAAGACAAATTCCTGAACATCAGGTTACACATAGTTCAGTTTCCAAAGACAGAGAAGACTGAACGTTGTTTGAAGTGCCAATAAACTACCAGTAGTGAGTGCCACTGCTTTTAAGTGTGCCATTTAAAACCAGTTATAACATAGCCCATCCCAGTGCCAGTTGCTGTACACCCTGTCCTTCCCCTCACTGCACTTTCAGTACAGGTGGATTCCTGAACTGCATTCACATAAAGATGGTTAGAGAAGAAGTGGCTGCAAACCAGAAACCAGAGCTGTCAGCAAAAACCTTCACAGGGAATTAAAAAACAGCTTACTGGCCTACACCACATCTGTAGCTCATCACAAATGCCTGCAGAACATGTGTATCTGCCCCAAATGTCTGTGTCCTTATGAAATATATCAAGGATCAGACATTAGACAACAATTATCACTTGTTCCTACTTGTTCTTTAGCAGCTTTAACTGTTATTTAACATTTCAATGCCATTTTTGTAGGTCATACAAAACAAGTGACACTTCATTACTACCATGTTACCACTTCATTACCTGCAACTTCAGTAATTGCTGCATAGTAATTTTTTCTCCTATCAGCAAAACTAAACTTTTACGACCAGGAGTTGTTAAGCTTCATAAATAATATAACAAAGATATTCTTAGTTTAAAAAAGAAAAGCATGTATATTTACCTGCCATCATAGCTATCATACTGGCTTTGTAGACATTGGCAAGGGACCCCAGTTCACCCGTGGCCAAGATTGTTTTCAGGTGAGCTTCTCCACAGGCTTCCCGGCACTGACGGATCTCCTCGTAGAGACCTGGGGATAAAAGCATGTGAAAATGACCAAAGTTGCCTGAGAGACATTTACAAGTATGTCTGTAATTTCCACTTCTGGATTAATTTTCAATTTTATAATTAAGTCTTAAGTTTTGTAAGTTCAATAAATTACATGTAATTAACAATGCCACACATTTTCAGACTTAATACCTATTAATGTTGGTTCCCTTAAAAGTATGAATGTGCACTGTATGCCAAACACTCATGAATACATGAGGAGTAAAAAAATGCTATGATGGTCCAGATTGGTTTTAAAATAGCTTTTTCAGCAATCAATATGATATTACTGATTAGTAGTAGTAGTAGTAGT
>JAOEGS010001354.1:0-56365 GCA_025447755.1 Corythornis vintsioides | reverse complement strand
TGATTCTGTGATTCTACTAACCTGATGGAGAGAGCAGAAGGCACCAAAAATCCCTCACCTCAGGGAGAGGAAAGCAGTGAGCCAGCTACACCCCAGACCAGCCTCTGCTGCAGGGCAGCCCCAGCTCCTTCCCAGGGAAGCCTAGTTCTTCAATAACCTGACTCAGAATGAAGAACTGGATGAACTAGGAGTGAAAAATATTAATTTTTTTAAAATCAGCTTTGAGTTTGCCTCCTTCTCCTTCTGTTATCTATTTTCTTATTTTATTGTTAAGGGAAAAGGTGAATAGTGTTCCTGAGCTACCTTCTCTGTAACAGTCATTACTTCTGATCTCTTTATCATATTTCTTCTTATTCATTCTACTCTGAAATAAAAAGGCTTAGTATTTTCAATCTCTTTTCATATTACTCTTGTTCCTTAACCTCAATTATCCTTGTTTTCCCTTTCAACACCCTGTTTATTTCTTCCATATCCTTTTGAAGCTACTGTGTAAGCAGAACTGAATATTTATTCTAGAAAAAAATATCAGATTTTACTTGAAAGTATGAGACTAGGTTTTTTTGTTCATCCCCAGCCCATTCTTTACACAAGCTCCTATCTTCTGCTCCCTGGTGAACAGTATCCTCCAACAAGTCCATTACCTTATGACGCTGCCCTTTGAGAAACTACAGAATCCAAACTTTTATTGCACTTAAGGTTTGTTTTTTTCTCTTAAAATGTTCCAATAATTCCAGAGAAAGAAGTTAACAAGAGCAAGGAAAAGGCTTCAGCAGCACCCTTGGCAAGCAATCCATTTCCATTTGTTTTCATGGCCTAGAGTTTGAAGCACTGACACCAAACTTCCAGCACAGTTCTAGGAATAACTTCAGATTTTAGATCTTATTTTTCATTTGTATTTTGAGGATTCTGTGTCAGCCACAAATGGATTTTGCTCTTTCAAGTTGGCTGATGTCTAGTTGGTTTGGGGCAGGGGAGAAAACTCCCAGAAAGAGTTTTCTTTAGAAAACAAAGGAATGATTATTTAAGGATGTTAATCTAATAACATGCTGTACCCCTTACTTCTGCCTGATGGTTTAATTATTAGTAACTCAGTGCAGTTCATTAGGGACCTATTGTGCTGCTGTTGGCAAAACAGAAATGTCACTGCATGTTAAATAATTAAAAGCAGTAAAACAAACATTATCTTTTTAGTCCTGGATTTTTCAATTGCTGTTAAGCATGCGTCCCTTTAATCAATAACTACTTCTCTATTTTGTTTCTGTGAATAACGACTGTAAATTGTTTTCTGCTGTTCTAATTATGATTTGATGCTTTACCAATTCTTCCTACAATAACTATATTTTATTTCATTTTGGTTTTACAACTGAGCATAAAAGTGAGCAACAGCTCATGCATCCAACAAGTCCTCCAGCAGTATTAGCTGGTGTTTCACCAACTAATCATTACAGTTCTTTTCTGGAGGGTCAGCTGCTTTGGGGGGGCCAGATCCTGCACTGCTTGGTCCAGCAGCAGACCTGCACGGGGAATGTCCTGTTCAGCCCCAGTCCTGAGCAAATCACAGACTGTAAGGAGCTGAGGGAGAAGCAGCAGGTTAGTGAACAATGTTTCACTGCTTCTGTGGAATAATGGAATGCTCTTGCTGGGCCAAATCCCCACGTTCTGAGCTAGTAACTGACCTCATTAGCAACGGGGACCCTGGGGCACTGGTTCCAGAGCCCAACCTGTCACAGCAGCAGCATGCATTTCATCACCACCCAGCACCACTGCTGAGCCCTGCTGCACTAACAACTAACAAAGGTGCAGCCTGACTCAGAAAACTTTGCTAGCAGGCAGATTTTTTTGCAGACTGGAATAATCACAGGAGGGATTATTTTGTAACTGAATAGCCTTGTTCTGATTTTTCATCTTTTTGGTTCCCTTACACGACGGCAGCCTCGTCAAGGAGTTTTGCCAGTCTCAGTCAGAAGCAGACAGTGCATAATGAAAAAGAAAATGCAGAGTACATCTAACTTTTAAAACTTGTTCCTGCTGACATGAAAGAAATGCCAAGTGGAGAATAATGCCTGAGCTGCTGACTTTGTCACAACTTCGGAGAAACTTTCAGAACCATTAAGGGAGTCACTTGCAATTACAATTTCAAAACAGAGTTGGGCAGGCCGGGGCACAATAATGAATTAAACCCAGCAGAATGTCAGATTTGTGGAGGAAAGTGCAGTCTCCCTGCTCTTACTATTTTAGGGACAAAATTCATGTCCTCCCTGTGCCTTCTGCTCCCTAAAGTCAAGCACACTGTTTCCCTGGGTGCACATGATTCCCCACAACTCCTGTCTCTCTCCTGGCTGAGCACACTGGATCCTGGAGCAAAGCTGGTTCTTTGCTTTTAGGTATTTCCATTTTCAACATGTTTGGTTTGATGCTGAAGTAAAGAGCAATGGAGAGAAGAGATGTGCAGGGTGGCAGGAATAAACTTCTCAGCATAAATAAAACTAACTACAGACCCAATGGTATTTTCAGACAAAAGTAAAGGAAATGGAGATTAGTATTTGGGGAAATGTATCCATATATGTGTCTATATGTGCTCATTTATAAACATATATCACTAAGACCAAAAAAAAAAAAAAAAGTATAAACCAATATTTGAATGCTTTCAAGTTTAAGAAGTGAAAAATGCACTGCTCAGGTACCTAAGAAACCTCAATTTACCCTATTGCCTTACCAAAAAATATCTATGCAAGTTTGGAAAGCACCTCATAGGCACACAATTAAAGACTAAATTAGAAGAATTAATTAAAACATGTTTTTATTCCCCTAATAATGATAATTAGGTAGCATTACAATTCTAAATTAACTAAGACAACACCACCTACAGTCAAGACTTACTGTAGCTTTAGACTACAGATTCTTCCTGAGTCTCCCAGTGTTTGAATGCTGTTGTATGTGAAAAACTCACTATGGCAAGAGATTTCTGACCACCAATCCATACTGGTCCTGGGTAGGTGTCACCAGGTGGTGTTAATCAACCTTCTGACTTAGGTTTTATTCAAAAACCAAAATACAGGTGTAATTACTACCTAGTAAAAATCCTTTCATCCTTGGTCTGCCTTGGAGCTCTGAACACATAACTCCATCAAGCCCAGTGGAAGGTCAGCTCTGCTGGATCTGTTCCTGAGATGAGGCAACCTCCTCCCCACTGAGCTCTGGCAGTCTTAGAGGAGAAGACCTATGCTTATGTCTACCCCTGGTGCTGGGGCACCAGTATAAATACAATAAGCTTACTTTGCAATAGAAATATAACTTGAATTTTTTTCTTCTCCAATGAATGTCAATTTCTAATGCTAGAAACTGCCAGAGGGGAAACATCATTGTTGGCAGCAAGGCAGTGCTGTTGAAAGAACAGGGAATTTGACTTCACTACAGTGCTAAGGAGACATAATAGTGATCAGAAAGCAGAAAGAAGTGGCAAGTTTCTCAAGTTGGTGTTGCAATGAACTGCCCAAACTACTAAGCAGTAGTCATATTTTGTCCATGATGTCTCCTAGTTTTCCCTCTTCTTCCAAGCTATGCTTTTTTCTACATCTTGTCACACACAACTGAGTCGTTCCACCCTTGGATTTCCAACCCCCATTGCCACACTGGAAAACATCTCATTTACTGATGCTTGCTTTGGGTAAAACAGCTTTGAGAACACTCTTGATTCAAGAGAAGTTGGAAGCTACACAGCCCTGGTTTAGTACCTTTCTGCCTATGCCATAGCTTGGAAAACCAGACACACTCCCTGCTACTGCTCACAAAGGAAGACTGAAGGCAAGTGGGGCAGCAGTGACAATTTGTTTGCAGACAGTGCTTGAATCTACAGAGGACAGAAAAGAGTCAAGTGGAATTTTTTACTGAACCAAAATAAAAGCTATGCAGCCACTAATCCAGGAACTACAGTTTTGGGTTGTTTTTTTTTTATATTCCCCTGGATTCAGAAAATAAACTTCTCACAGGAATTAGGTTTTCTCAGCCATGACATTCTACAGTTGCTATAATTATTATCTATTATAAACTGAATCCTAACTTCCTATGAAGCTACTCATTCCTAGAATGATGTTCTTTCAAACCTAGGTTCTTAATAACTCCTGTTACAGTTTTCCTTTGGGATACTCCTAGATCCCCTGTTACTCAAGTATTGGACTCCCAGCATTTACTCATCATGACCCTCCCTCCTCATTCAATGACATCACTGTATGGCTACAGTGGAGCCTCCACAGCTATATTTTCTCCACAGCTTAAAAGATTTCCAGTGGTAGCTGGGATATGGAAGACAACTCTGAACAATAAAGAGTTCTCATTTAATTAAGGAGCTGTTCTTAAATTAGCATCCAGTCACATCCCTTGAAGCATCTCAGAAGCCCCCAGCAGCTTTCAGAGCTGGTTTCCCCCCACACTTCATCAGGGGTTAAGCACAATCATAGTGAAGAGATAGATAACAACAATAAAGGGAAAGATTTCAAAGCAAAGCCCAGCTCACTGAATATCTCTTCATGGGTGGGTGACCCAAGCTGGGAATGTATTTAAGCAGTGAGCACCACTGCAAATGGGTGCAACTAAAGCAGCATGGGCACAGAAATAAAGGTTTGCAAGGTTACCATAGACATGAGTTAAAACTGCTTCAACATTTAGGCTTTCCTTTGTGCCAGAAATTCTGGCACTAGTCTGTAGCTTCCAATGATGTTCCTGCTCTGTTTCCAACAGCTAGGCACAAGTCTTCACCCCTTTGAGAAGCAAAGTAGAATAAGCATCTCCAGTTAACACTAATGGGAGCTGTATGTTTACTGCTCAAAAGGTACATCTCAGCCTACAGCTTTCAAGTAAAAAAGACAAAAACCCAACCCAACCCATTCTGCAATGCAAGGGTAAAAAGGTTCACGTCTCAGATGTTTTCAGAATGCAAAAACAAAGGTTGTTCTAGGCACTCTGAACTGCTGCAGGAAGGCAAATGAGCTGCAGTAAAAGATCCAAATGCCAAATAATCCCTGGTGTGTCGAGTGGTTTACTCTGGTCCATAAAAAGAGGGGAGGGATTTGCACGTGGCTGTAACTCAGCTAAACCCTGAGGCTTGCAAGCAGCAATTCTTTCAGAGTTTCCCACTGCTCTGCATCATCTAAAGCAACAGGATGGTTCTGAAGAGAGGCTCTGAATCTGGCTCCTTGGGTAATATGGCCCTAAGTGTGAAATTTGCTGCTGCTGTCTCGAGCTGTGTCAAGACTGTTTAAATAAAAGCTGTGACTTGCTAAATCCTGTCCCTGGGTAATTAAAGCCATGAGATTGAAGTATGTTGCTTAATGCATTCCCTTTACTCACTGTTGATACACTGACTACAGAATTGCACAATACAGGAGACATATTCAGGACCTCAAACGCAACGGAAAAAGAAATTAAAACGTGAATTTGAGATAATTCTTAGAGTACACAAAAAATCAAATGTGCTGCTGTGCTAAAAGGGAGATGCTTCATAAAAATGTGGAAAAATCCTTGTTTAGTAAAGAAAAATAGTTTTTTAATGGATAACACTCAAATATAAATCAGACAAATGCAGGTTGTCATCTGAGGCAGAGGCTTTATAAGAAATTCAGTGTTGGAAGATCAACAATATATAACACTTACAATTAAGAAAAAATTGTAAACTCTATTCCAGGAGGAATTCAGAGCATTTTTTTCAGTAAGGCACAGAGCAGCTTAATATTTTTTCTTTCAATTAGGATTTGAGATAATTGAGAAACAGCTCCATGGCTGTGTGCTCCCTTCTATTTTAAGCAGATCTATCATCACTCAGCAGTTGTTATGGGCTGGTTGCATTCAAAACTGGTTTGGTTGGTTGGATTTTCTACATTCAGAAAAACTTTTCCTAAAGTCCAATACTTCCAAAAGGACCTAATCACTATTTGTGCCACCAGTGTAAAGTAGAGGGGACTGTGCCCACAGACTCCCACACAAGAAGCATGCCAGCATTGACTAAGGTTAGTCTGGAGCCAAAGCTGCTTGTGCTGGTCCCTCTCTGTGCATCCAAATGCCAGCTGCCAAAGCCCCATCTAGCAGCCACCGAAAATGGCTGATGATTGCACAGCAGAGTCACGCTCAAAAGGTCAAAAAGAGAGAAAACCCACCATATTCTGGCTGCTGGTGGAGTCCACAGCTCTCTGACAGCAACACAGGCAGGGGAAAGAAACACACTGGGTTACACCCACAGGAGCCACTTTCTTGATGTGAAACTGTTTCATCTTCCCAAAGGCAATGAATTCTTGGCTCCTCCAAAACATGAGACAATAATCAGTCACAATCCATGTCCCTGAAGCTTTTTCTTTAGCAAGAAGCAGCTTGTGCAGCCAAGCACAAGCACCTATTTCTGTAGCATATATTAGTAATAAAAGTACTACTTCACGTCTTACAAAAACACGGTAGTGTGGTAACTTCACAATAGTCTTAGCAGGGCTAGTGAAACCAGACTGTCTCTCCTTGGACTGCCTGTGTGAGCTCCAGCAACCTCCCTAGCCCCTCTTTTTCTCTTCCTTTCTATGCTGCATGAGTTAGTAGCAATGGCAAACTTTTAGAGTCCAAGATGAGTTTGTATTTTGAGGATAGCTGAAGTGCATGAGGACCGACCCATAGGCTCAGCTGGGAAATAAACGTGTAGGAAATAGCATTGCTTAGCATAACCAAGCAGGGAAGCAAGAACAGTTCTCCTCAACCTGGGACCTTAAGGTCTCTGACCTAAAGAGCAGATCAGGCAGCTCACCCTCTCCACTGAGTGGCTGCAGGGACACAAACTTCACTGCCCACCATCCTTACAGAAAGCCTAGCCCCATGCAGAGCAGAGCACTGACACAGGGAGCAGGAGGCACGGCCAGGCAGGGAGAAAGGCTGAACACGTGTAAGGGGGAAAAGTGACAGTGCAGGAGAGGCTCCTGATGTCTCAGTTCAAGTTTTCTCTGACACCTGGGAGACCTGAGGACTTTTTCTGTCTACAGTCCCAGCAAGCACCCAGGATTAGCACCCAGGAATTGAGAAAGTCCAGGAAAGGGGAAGGCAGGGAAAACTTTGTAAGCTGAGAATAATGACTCCAATTTGAATGGAATTATTTCAGAGTTGTGTGATGAAGAGTAAGATACGGACTGTAGTTCAGTCTAACTGTATTTCTGACCTTGCCCTCAGCCTGAAATCCCCACTCAGCAGTGATACACAGGTGCTTTAATGCTGAACCTGCCCTTCTCTTTTTCAGTACAGTACAATGCCTATTACCTTCTACAACTTCATTAGCACGAGCAAAGGCAGCATCTCAGAGAAGAGCACAAGCCAGTTGTGCTTCTTACCCATGACCTCTTCAGGAGCTCAGTACTGTTCAATGACAGCCCCACACAGCTTTAGTAAGACTTGTCCAGAGTCATTATTTGCAGCCAAACAGGACGGCCTGATAGGATTTTTAATGAGGCAGTTCCTGAGACAGTAAAGCCATTTAAGAGTGCAAGAATGGTGCTGGCAGCTGTGCTGTGTGCAGCTCAGCAGCAGTGTGGCCATCTCTGCAGCCAGGGCTAGGGGAATTCCAGCTGCCTGCAGCAGGGTGAAATGTGAGCTCAGTGACTGGGACAAGGCAAACGGTGCTGGAGTCAGGTTGTTCACAAGGGGAAGAACACAGCCCTTTGCCCAGATATAAATCTTCCCTAGTTTATTTATCATTAACAGAAAGTGCTTTACAGCACTGCACAGAGGCTGCCATAAAACAACGTTTTAAGGCTCTCTCAACCATATTTCAGCCATAAACGTCCTATAGACATAGGAAGGAAAAGTACCAAGGTTCAATATTATCATCTTTATTACAGATGACCTCACTATTGTGTTCTCTATAAAGAAAAAATATTAAACCATTAACACAGTCTGAATCCTAAATTAATACAGCTTTACTACTCATATCTAGATCTAAATGGCCTTACTTGCAGTGTAATTATTTTTCTACAAAATTTTTGTTGACAGCCCCATTAATGGTGATCATCCCAGAATAAATGTTACCTCTCCTACTAAAAATGAGACTTCTGTGGCAGAGTGTGCCATATATTAACACACATCCATCAGTGAAGTTTTCTAATGAGCATATATTAATGAAAATTCAGTCATTTCACTACGTGTTACAAAGCTGAAACAGCTGTACTGTTTAGGCCAGATATTTCTATTCCCCTTCCACACTTCTCACTAGCCCTATTTGTCAGTGTGGTTCCACAATACAAAGATACTATTACAAACTGGATTATTGCAGCTCATAAAGTCTTACAGAAATCTAAAGGAGACAGTAGAAAAAATAACATTACTTATTGTTTCATTATTCTTTTTTTAAATAAGATGCATATGTTTCATGCCAAAATGTGTTTCTGTTTAACCAGCTGCTCTGTACATCCTAAATCTCCAAAAGCCCTAAGCAATTTCTAATGCCTTGTGTCAGGGCAAGGCAATAACAACACTTCTTACTCTCGAGCTGAGTTTACTGCAATATTCTGCTGGATATTCAGGGAATTTGCCCGATTTCCTGCAATGTTCTCAGAGAAACAACACAGGATTTATGAAGATGGTCAGCTTTGCCTGAACACAGCAGATTTAAATCATTAAACTGGCTGGCTGACATTAGAAATAATTCTGTCTGCTCAAGTAATATTTCAGTACAAAGCAGTGTTGCTTTGAAAATGGTTTCCCATCACGGAGTGCTTTAGAAATGACTTTGTCATATCTGCTCTGGAAAGCACATTTTGCCCTGTATTAATAATAAGGATCACAGCAGATTAGAGACAAGAAAATGCTGCTTTTTAAAAAAACAAACAAAAATCAACAAGAAAAAAAAACTATTTGAAAAAAAACCCCAACTTTACCCATTTACTTTTTTTTCTTCTTCTTTCAGTCCACTGGGAGGTATACACAGAATTTCTTCTTCTAATTTCAACTATCAAGTACTTCTGGAAAGGGCAGATGACTATAGTCACTGCATGGGGGTAACCAAAGCAGAACTGTGACCACTGTTAAGGTGTCTCTGTTAACAGCCTTGGCAATGAACTTCCAGGAGTTTGCCTGGAAAGCAGAAGGTCTCTCTCTGGGTCCTGCTGCTGTCCCAGGCCCCAGGTTATCCTTCCCTTTTTTTGGCTGTCAGTGTTTCTCAAATGGGTAACGGAGAAATCAGTTTGAGCAAGTGACATTCTTGGGGTTTGAGGCATGAAAGAGGCCTGGAGAGATGTGCAAGCAAGAGAATATTCTTATTCTGCACCTTGCTAGAGCTTTTGTACTCTGTGCTCATGGCAGTTCAATAGCACCTGACAAAACTAATGCTAGTTTCCATCTAACACTGCCTTGTGATGTGCAATAAGAAGCCGTGTGTGTGAACGTGATTTTAAGCACTACAGTGCACCAAAGAATGAGCTGTTTTCAGCTAACATTGAGCCACTAATGATTTTAATGAGAGTGCCTTCTGGATTCATATTTTTTTCATAAAATACATCACACTAAAACAAAATCAATGAGAAACATTAATTAGGGCCTTTTTAGACTCCTTCTGTGGTGTTGTTTTTCTTTTGAGAAGCACCAGATGAAGAATGCTGTGCTTTATTTAAGCTAAGTTGTTTGACATTTAGATGAGAGAAAAAAGAGAAAAATACTAACAAACACAGGAACAATTTTTGACAGCTCTTTGTCATGCAAGAGAGAAAAAAGGGGACCGACTGTGAGATCCTACTTTGAAGCCCTGGAAATTTGTAATGAAAAATTTAAGATACAAGAGAGGAAGAAAGATGAGCTATTCATTTGGTTCTGCATATATTAACACTTGTAATTCAAACTAAAGGTTTGCTATGTGTTTTCATAATTTTGACTCTAATAAATATCTTGGAGAATTGCTTTGATATTCTAAGATCATGCATGTAGCTTGCATCCATTAAGAAAAATGGAGAACAATCATCATCAGCCCTCTTGGCGCTAATGAGAAGGTCATTGCTCTTTAATTATCACAGACATGAAGCTGGAATATTTCAAAGGGTTTGTGGAATACAGTGGCTATGGGCAAAGCTGTGTATCTGTTTATAAGTCTGTCTGTCACAGAGCAAATCAAGTAGGACACGAAGCTTCCATTCTGTAGCCTCTCTGCTTTTGTGTATATTTAATTTTCAAGTTTGTATCACTGTTGCTTGCACGTTGGATTCATCTGGAAAATTTAGAGCAGCTATTAGCAGGGGCCGAGGAGGAGGGAGGAGGGCAGGGAGAGGAGGAGAAAAAGGGGGAGAGATGTGAGAATAGTAAAATGTTCCTCATCAGGAGGTATTGTGAAATAAGTACTAGTGTGTTGTGTGACCTTATTTCCCGCAGTAGGGGTGTTGTGAAAAAAGAGAAATGATGAGGTGCTGCAGGAAAATATTAGCAAATTAAAAATTTGTGGTTCCATTGGTTGTGATCTCGCTCATATTTCCACCCCTGCCAAGGCAGTCACTACAAGGGGAACCAACAGATACAGCTGAAGCAAACCAGGGGGTAGAATCAAAAGTAGAAGTGAGTTGTTTTCCTTTGGGGACTGAATTTCCACCTACTGTGGTACAGAACTAAAAGAAATCATTGCTCTCACACCTAGTATGTCTACTTACTTCTGAATTAAACAGGCTCTTTTTCCGTCAGGAACAGGTGAGCACCCTTGCTTTCACTCAAATTGCTTTTATGCAAGTGAAAGGCTGAAGCCTGGAAAGAGAAATTTCTTCTCCTTGAAGAAACAGGAAGATCCCAATTTCAAACTCATGGATATTGAATTTTCAGACTCACTCACAGACCTTGGATGTCTACATTTTCATTACTGAAATCTGCTGATAACATTGCAAGAAGGTTCAACATTTCAACTGCAAATCTTCACGACAGGTGAGAAGTTTCCCTTCCTACAACAACACTCCTCTTAGAAGCCAGTTCAGCTGGAATTTCATTAGGTGAGAAGGAGAGATTTCCCAAATTATTTCCCACAATGATTCTAACTAATTCCTTTCACCAAGTTTGATGTTTCTGTGGAAAGAAGAATTCCTTCTCCCCCTCCTCCTGCCAGATGTCAGGCGAGAAAAACTTCTGGGGACCTTTAATAAAATTCCAAGAGCAAAAAACATCATCCTACTTTTTGAGTCCTTTATCATACTTTACATGTCAAAAGGCAGAGTAAATATGTCCAAAAGGACCATGAGTAAAGCCAGGAGAGAGTAGTGTGTGCACAGATGTCCAGCCTGTAGTGCAAATGAGGAGAACTGGACCCTGGCAGATGTTCTGAAACCATGTGTAGTGGCCTGGCCCCCCAAAAAGGCAAGGCTCCAACTAAGTGATTTTGATATAAAGAAGAATCTTTGTGGAAAGAAAAAAGAAAAAGGACTTTAGTCAGTGGGTAAAGGCTTCAAGTGTTAAGTCAGAAAAGAGCCAATCTTGCTCACGAAGATAGAGGGATGCTGGTTGGGTTTCAGAAGCTGATATTCCTCAGTAATACCTGTGTCCAGAATTACACTTAAGAAAACATCTACTGTCCAAACTAGGTAGAGAGAAACACGGTATGAAAGGGCTTCAGTTGTTCTCTTTCCTTCCCTAAAGAGCTTGGGAAAATTTGCAGGGAAGGCAGGCAGGAGGCTGGACATTTTTTTCTAAATATATTAGCAGTAGAAAAGTACTTCTATAAAATGATGAAGAAATTCAAAGCCGTTTTTGCACAAGCCTAAGGAGAGCAGCACTCTGCAGGTTCTAGCTGCTCTCACAGGCCAAGGGAGTGAGAAGGGAAGAAAGTGCACACACCTGAGAGACAAATTTCATCTGCAAATCAAAGAACACAAAAAGCCTTTCCTGATCTGACAAATACCTTTTTTGCAGTCTGTATCAAATAACTTTTTAAAACAAAAGAAAAGAATCAGTTCACGTAGTTGGCCTCTGCAGAACACTTAAAAACTTGCATGGAGTCAGAAAATGCCTTTGTGCTACATTATGTCAAAAGATCCTGAGAGGAAAGGCAAACAGAATGCTCACAACATTACAGCACAAAAGATCATAAAGAAAATATGTATAATTTTTTTTTTTAACCAGGGCAAGTTGCATGAGCTTTTGAGAGGAAAAAAAAAAAGAAAAAATATATATATATTGATATTAATTTCTTAATAATGGAAATGCCACACAACTGACAAATACACAAGTTTCTGAACCAGAAAATGCTACCTACCAGTTAAAGGAATTATGCTCTTACTCCATAGGCACTGAAAAACCCCTAGACACACTTATTTAGCAACAGAAACCCTGCAAGCTCATGAGAACAAGGCTGCTGGAGTTGGAAGGCAATGGAAAAGCTGAGCATGAGGCAATGAATTCCTAGACCAACAGGGACCCAACTCTGCACCTATTAACTTCAGGCCATTGGCTTCAGCAGGGCCCTGGCCAATAATGACGAGTGATAGCCCTGGTGTGGTTGTTTTTATGTTGTGTTAATACAGTGTTAAGCCAGTTGTTTAAAACTGCTTTGCAGTAATTAAGTCATGGCAGTTACTGTTCTATGTGTTTATTAGTAAAGAACAGTAAAGAACTGCTGCTGCTCTGTTTGTTATACGTGGCCTTAGGGACTCCAGCTTTTGTACTCCCCAAAGTGCCCTCTCATTACTGGGCTAAACTTGCCCATAAAATACCCCAGGGGATAAAGGAGTTTATTTTTTTTCAGTGGGGATGGGAGTTCAGCTGAACCTGAACATCCCCAGCACAGCAGCTGCTCATTTCTTGGAATGAGAGAAGCAAGCCAAGCAGGGAGGGCTTTCTGTGCCTCACCCCCTTCTCTGCAGCATCTCTGCTCCACGGGTGGATGCTGGAGTCGTTTCCTACTTGCTTTCTCTTCCAGAATAGAAACTGGGGCTGAGGTGAGAAGTGACTGTTCAAATGAAATGTCAGAAACCCATGACACAAAAAGCACAGGGCTTTAAGGCAGCAAATTACTGAACTGATCACAAACTCAAAATCTAAAGCCACTTAATTCCCTCATTTTTTAGAAAGGCCAAAACAGGTCTGATTGTTCCATTGCCACATACCTTCTCTACTCAACAGGAGCATGGGACTGGGGATTCCTGTGAGGTTTATGTTTGAGAGAGCTCTGGGTGCAGGGCAGGTAAAGGTGAGGTGCTCTAGCCAGCGTGCAGCAAGCTTGAGCCACCTGCAGCAGTTAGGAGGCAGGAGGAGGATTTCTCTGCTCAGGACAAGCTTGCAGCAAATCACTGTCCCATAATACCATGGCTCCAGCATTTTCATTTATTTGTCATAAATTTCAGTCCAAATGCTTAAATCCTATGTGTGTCTGACTTTAAAAATTCAGGAGGCAATAGTCTTGAAGATTCTTCCTAAATTGTTTTCTTTCTCCTCAACTCCTTATTTGAAGCATATTTTTAATTATGCATCATTGCCCACACATAAATTCATTTATGTATATTAATTTTTGCTCCACTTAGCAGAGTGGTCACTTAATTAAATGTCTTCAGTTGTTTTAATGAAAAGAAAAAAAAAACCACAACAAAAAACCAGCTTTAGCAGAAGGTTGTAACACTATACATTTAAACGTACTATTTGTTGCCTTTATTTCAGTCCATTTGTAACACTGATACTAAAACATTTGTGGAAACGATATTAAAAAGTAATATACTTTTCTAAAGAGCCCCTAGACTGTTTAGCAGATTTTTAAATTGAAATCAAAATTATACAGATTTTTCATTCTGATAATTTTACCAATTCACTAATTCTTTAATCTTTACAGGTCATTGAACAGCTTCACATTAATGAGATGTAGTTAAGAACAAATTTTACAGTTTTTCTTTTTTTCTCTCTTTTTTTTTTTGAAAAATGTTGCATATCATTTGCAAATTAGAAAGAGCTTGTTCCATTTATGGTACATTTATTTAAAATAATCGAATGCATGAGAGCCAGCTGAACACTGTGTGCAATGACGCTTTAAAACAAATTACCATTTATTTATAAGGAAGAAATAGACTTAAAAAGCACACAGACTGCATTTCATTATTAATGGTGTTCTCCATGCAAAACTGATTTCTTTCAATAAGATACAGAAACAAGAGAAAACTCAAAAACCAGCAAGAAAGCCTATCTTGGGGACATGCTTATTTTGCATATTAGAAATTCATAAAACATAAACAAAACCTGATGGCACCTGAGGTGCAGGCAGGAGGAATTTCAGTGGCAGCTTCTCTGCAGCTGCTACACGGTTTCAACCTACACAGTGGGTACTGTATTTAAAAAGAAATCAAATTACTCAACACGGGCATGTAAAAACTTCCCTTTCTTCCAGTCTGCACGAGGTATTTGAGAAACACTTTTAACATCAGATGCTTGAAAGAATCAATATTTCTAAATTATTGTGGACTGTAATTTCATGCTGGGGAAACAGTGAAATGTAATTACTTTGGCTCAAGGATGTTAAATTACTATTATTCTACTCTAAATTGAATAGACTGTCTTTCTAAACGCCAAGTTAACCACCCAGGGTTTCCTGGGGCAGGTTTGCTGCTAGACACCACCCACGAGTGACAGCCCAGAGCTCCATTGTTATTTAGTCAAGAAACATTCACTTGCACATTCAAGTTAAATGCCTCAGCTGAAGATTTTGGCTGCTGCTGAACAGTTCTCTGGGCTGGTCTGTGAACGCCTGCACGCTGTCTGTGCATTTGAGTCCCTCTGGAAGTTGAATGAAAAGCATTTTATACTGTTCAGAAACAGCTACTTCAGAACAGGAGAGCAGCAGTCAGGAACCTGTCACAGCTTAGGTTGGGGTTTGGTTGGTTTGGTTTGGACAAAATAAGGACATTTCTCTTTGGAAAGGCTCAGAAAATACTTGAGGTTCAAAGACATCTGAACTCTTTGGCAATAATAACTATGCACCTGATAATTCCAGACAACATCTTCATTTGCACATAAAGCCTAAAACCAGTGCTACCAACCAGATTGCTGTTAACAGGCAGCAATGTCAACCCCCGACTGTAAATTCATCTCTGGCCAGTGACCTGACAACAGTTCCAGGTTCCTCATTAGTTATCTTCAAGAGGTGCTCTGTAAAAACCTGAACTCATTCCCTCTTCTCATACTGGCAAAGCTATTTGTGTGACTCTGAAACACTAGCATTTCAGTTTGCCTGCAGCTGCCAGCTATTGTCACTGATGAGATTTGAAGGGGTTTTTTTTTCTCCTCCTAAGTTTCCTTACAAAAATTTTTAGCAATGAAAGCCATAAAGAAAGTTTCAGATCCTGGGGCCTGTTTCCACCTCAGCAATCATCTCCTCTGGTGACCTTGCTTTCCAGCTATTCTGATTTTTGGACTCTTGAAGCCATGGGAAGCAATGTGGTCTTGGCATAAGTTCTACTTATTCATTTTAATACTGCCTTCCCACAGTGAAGGGCCACTGAGATGCTGTAGCTGATCCTTCATCCCTCACTTGTCCTTCAGTGCCTCACTAGCAAGCAGGGAGAGAGAACACGTGGACCCCCCAGCCCTCACCAGGATGCTACAGCTCAGCCCCTAACATAGACACTTACACTTACTTATAAAAGTTTCTGGCCAGCCAGTGTGATTAAAACCACACTTGAATTTAAGTAAGTCATGCAGCAGTACTGTTAAAATATGGTTTGGCTTGTGATGATAAAATCATAAGGCTACAAATTGTACAGACATGGCTTAAATTATTATACCCCTAGCACCTAAGCAATACAAGTTATTACAGGAGCAGTTTTTGTCCTACATGCTTAAAGCAGAACACTCATGCAACATTAAAACCCTTTCCATGCAGGCTGGATTCTACTATGGATGGATGGCCAATACCTATCTATGCCTTGCCCAGAGAGAAAAACCAGAACCTTCATTGCATATCAAAGCACTGTATGGAAATTGAGGGAATAACAGTACAAACTCAGTTGTTTATTTCCTCAGATGGCCAAGGTAGCCTTGGCATTTCACACTTCATTCTGGAATGATGTGGACTACTCATAACCTAGCAGATTATAGCACAGCCTGGTGCTGGTCACCACACAGGCCTGGCAGTGGAGCTGCACTTGCATTGCCACAGCCTGACCCCTTCCAGTGAAGAAGAACCCTGTAGCATGCCTGGGGGAGAGTGCAGGCTCACAGAGCCTCCCAGATGCATCTGTGTGTTCACCATGGGAAACACAGCATGTGGTAACCAACAAAATAGCTGTGAAGCTACATGTGAAAACAACAGGCAGAGCAGCACTCTGGATGTGCTGGGATGCCAAAGCAATAGTAAAAAGAGCAGGCTCATATAACCTTTACTTTGACAAGACTGCTGCTTTCTCTTTGTTACAGGGGAATGTTTATGACAAAAACACTGAGAAAATACTAGCTGTTGGAAAAAAAAAAAAAAAGCATTTGAACCCTGCTACTGAGAGTTCAAGTAACAGAAGCAATTTGGCTGGAAATGTAAGATCTCACAGTCCTTTGATAGTTCCAGGGAAGGCAGTCACAACTCACTGACTGGAGCCATTAATTAATATGCTGGGCTATAAACAATGGTATACATTTTTGGACAGATATAAAATGCTGGAGAAAGCCCTAAAGGTGGAACAACATTTTCTCTGGTATTAACTTTTCGACCAGCTCCTAACTTGCTCCAAGTAATATCAACCAGTAATTTGGATCACATTACCCATGCAATTAATACAGAACTCTCTGTAAACTCCACCAAGCACCATAAACCACCTTTGCTATCTTCATATTCACCAGTGGTTTCTGGCCAGTAGATCTCATCTCTTCCTCTTCAAAAATCCCAATCTAGTCTTGCCATACCCTGTCAGAGCCAGGCTGACAAATGTTCTAAGCCCCAGGGATGTGACCTTGCAAATTGACATTCTCCAACAAGCCAACACTGTTTGCTGCTGAAGGAGTCTTTGAGCAGAGAGTTGTGAAATCCTGCCCAGATGTGATCTGATGCTCCTGTGCTGAGCTCCACAGACACCACCGCGAGAGGTTACTCTGCAAGAACTGCAGGCAGTTGTGAGAGAAAATTCAGCTCCCTGTTCTGTGACTCCTCTGGTTCTGCCCTGAACGCAGTGCCTCGGGAAAGGGCTGGAGGCAGCAGATCCATCTCTGGGTGCTCTCTGCAGCCCAGCTCCAGGTGACACTCTCATTCCCCTGAGCAGCCAGCTGCTTTTTTACTGTTGCCTGGAAAAGCTGATCTCCTGTGAGACCCACCTCAGCTAAACTGGGTGGTCTGAGGGAGCAGCTGGCACAGGCACACATGTTGACACCTTGTCTCCAGCCCAGGCTGGGAGCTTTGCTGTTACTGCTGCTCCTCTCCAGTGCAACGCTGGCAAAGCCCAAGCAAATTCACAGCAAGTGGCCTGTCAACGCACACCCACCTCCAGTTTGGTTTCTTCAGAGCAGCAAACCAATTTTCTAGGGTTCCAGAAGGATTCCTGTGTCTCCTCAGGGCCTTTACAGCTCCCCATAGCCACCCAGTACAGAGCATGGTGTGGCTCCATGCTGCTCGCCTGCCAGCAGCCCCTGCCCTCTTGGGCTCTGTCCCTGATCAAATAAGAGCATGCTAAGGGTGCACAGCACAGCCACAGAGGGGACATCTATCCCTTTAGGCTGGCTTTAGGGAAAGTCAGCACATAGGGAAGCAGAGAAAAGCTACAGCTATAGATTTAGTTGTAGCAGTGATAACAACTACTTAAAGTTATAGAAAAACTACATTCTTGCAATAGCATCAATGAATTCTTCCTGTCTTCTCATGCACCTTCTGAGCTTCCCAACCCAACTGTCAATGAAAGTGTCTGGTATGATGCCCAGTTCCTCTCTCACCACATTTATCCTTAACTGGTCTCTGTTTCTCTCTCAGGGACGTGTTCTCAAAGCACTGCTGTACTCAAAGGCATTTGCAACAACAAATATTTCCCTTCCATTTGCAGTTTTCTTAACAAAGTTCTGCCCTCCTGAGCAGAAGACATGCTTCTGTTTTTATCCCAGACACGTGGGAAGATGTCTCATTATCATGGGTTTAAAACAGATACTGGTGCATCTCAGGTGACATCAGCCAAAAACCTAAGCCAGGAAAACTCTGCATTTATAGTGAGCAAGAGAAAATACTTCAATTCTAAATGCTTCAACTGAGGTAGCAAATAAAAGTCACTCCTAAAGTTCTGCCAAAATATACTGCCAATTGCATGGAGATTCAACAGTTTGGGATGGTCCCCCTTTGCCTACCCATCAATGAATTGATCAATGCCAATATTTTGATGTAATGCTGTATTACAAATGTCTTCAGAGCATCCCTTTTACATGTCCCTTGGTTGAGAGACAAGGGCCAGTTAGGAATCAGGAGGAGGCAGGAGCAATTGGAAGCTAAGGCTCTCAACCACTCACCCAGCTCTGGAGCACTGTGCAAAGCAGCCAGCTACAAGGTAAACAGACAGGAAAATAAAGGTTTTGAAGAGTTTCATATGACAAAACTTGAAGGGAAATGAGCAGTTCCATGTAGGAAAGGAAGGGAAAGAAACTACTCAAAGTGCTTTTCAGAGAGGATTAGAGCCTGGCCAGTGGACAAGACTAATCAAGAGCAGAGCATCCAGGCAACAAGCAGAATCCCAGTTAAGAGCTAGGATTCACTGACAGCCACTGGCATGAGGATATTGTAGAGACCACAGCATCTAGCAAACACTTCATTACACCACAGGAAAAAATGGGGCAAGAAAAGGATTTTTCTGCAACAGGATAGCTGACAAAATAGTTCAAACTGCTCAAAACAAATAATTTCTAGCAAAAATTAATCCAGCAGGGGCCTTTTATACTGTGTCTTGCATTAATATGTAAAATAATGTATTCATTTTCACTTTAAAACTTATCACTTTCTGTAATGTGCCTCATTTGTGCAGACCCCCTTAGCAGGTAGTCCCACCACAAGGTGAAAATGGGGGCACAACAGAAATACACAGTCATTTGAGTTGGAAGAGCCCTCAGGAGGTCATTTGGTCCAAAAAACCCCACAAATGCAGGGCCAGAAACAAGGTTAGAAACAACTTCAAACATTACCCTGGATGTCTCAGGGCCCTGGTGTGTTTTACTCCACAGAGGGAGTTTTCACAATCTCTCTGAGTTCTTGTACAAAAGTTTGAGCACCTTTAGTATGAAATTTCCCCAATATCAAAACAGGATTTCTTATGTTGTCATCTCTGTCCATTGCCCCTTTTTCTTTTGCTGGGCACACCTGAGGAAAGGTGTAAGGTGTTATTTACCAATAACTACTGGCAAGCCCAAACTGGAGACAACACTTAAGTTGCCATCTCCTTTTCACCAGAAAGGGAAGCAATCACCTCCCTCAGCCTGCTCTCTGCTCCCTGACAGAAGAGTAGGCTTGCTGACCTTGACAAGTACACACAACTGCCTCAGCTTTGGCTTGAGCCTCTGATTGAGCTCACCCAATCAGTCCCTATCTCAATGAAACATAACCACTTCAAACATTCTGGTGCATTTACAGTTCAGAACTGCCTTGCGTAGGTGGGCAGAACCAATTTGCCATCCTGAGAAGGGAGCAAGCTACTCCTGCTGAGCAAGAGGTGGAGCAGGGACAAGAGGCCAGCAGACTGTGGGATGCCATGGGGAAGCCTTTCCTGGTGCCAGCTCTGCTGCAGCAGTGGGTGCAGCTGCCACCTGCCAGCATTAACCACAGAGCATGTGCTGTTCTAACTCCTCCAGCACCAGCAGCCAGCCTGAGCCTTCTGGAGCTGGGCAGCAGTGAGGGAGGTGGAGTGGGGCCAGTCTGCTCCCCACACAGCAGCTTGGACTCGACCTAGATACTATTCCTGGTTCCACTCCCCAGCTCCAACGTGGAAACCATACCCATGGCAAACAAGTTCTTACAATTTGCCAACATAAGGAAACACTAAAATTGTGATCTGCATTTTCTGGTGGAGGTTTTTCTTTAAGCTTCTTTTCTCAGAGTAAAAATATATATAAATTCTTATTTATGTTATTTTCCAGGTAAAATAACACCAGTGTCTTCTTGGGAATGAAGAGAATCATCCTGCTTTAGCAAATGCCTAACTAACCAAAGCACTTGCACCTATTGACCCTTCCCATATTCCCTCCAGGTTAGTTACTCGTTTTTGCAGTGTTTTGGGCCAACTGAAAAATACGTTTCCAGTCATTTGCCATTGAAAGCTTAGACTCCACTTTCTAAGAGCCATGCTAGTGCCTTTTTTTCCCTGTAAGGAAAGGCATTAGAGATCTTGCCTGTCCCCTCTGTGAAATCTGTGTGCTTCTGCTTCACTTCTCAATCCAACTGAACACGTACATCTGTCTTGTTTTAGCAGTTGGTAGCTTTACCCAAGCACAAAAAAAAAAATAAAATAAG
This sequence comes from Corythornis vintsioides, assembly GCA_025447755.1. NCBI lineage: Eukaryota > Metazoa > Chordata > Aves > Coraciiformes > Alcedinidae > Corythornis > Corythornis vintsioides. The sequence goes on along the minus strand of JAOEGS010001354.1, from coordinate 35,949 downwards.
GCTAACAAATGATCCTTGGTTTTAAACTAAGTTTAAGACATGAATAAAAATCCTTAAATAATAAAGAGAATAAAAAGACCCTTTCATAACCACTTGACAGACCACAGAGGATGGGATCTAGGCGTCTCCTAAACAAGAGTTTGGAGATGCCAACTTCATTCTCAAGTGGCTAAACTGGATGTATTAACACAAATGGAACAAGAGAGAAGGATGCCTCCCCTGTCCCAGCAAACCTCCTGGCATGAGGGCTGTGGATGTTACGTGTTCAGTGTTCTATGGGAAAGAATGAACAGGAAAAGCTTTCCACATTAAGTCAGCTGTAAATGCATACTATTTTTTGAACTTAAGATGCAAGCTCCCATGAAAGTTGGCCTTTTACAAAGTCAGAGAAGAGCATTTGAAAAGTGAAGGCATAGCACATAGCAAATGTCCATCTTTCTTAGAGGACATTCTAAGACGAATACATCCCCATCTTTTTAAAATGAGATTTTTCACTATACTTCTAGCTGTACTGATCTGATATTTAAGGATGATGTGTAGATCCTTCCTGCTGTAAATTTTGTATATTTCAAAAAACAAGTATGGGTCCCAATTCTAACACTTGTTATCTTGAATATCAGGGGTGGGTTGCTTTTTGTTTTGTTTTTTGGGTGTTTTTTCCCCAGAATGACATGCTTTGAAAGCAATATTAATAATTTTCAAAAGTAATAGACAAAAATGCTAGCTTCATGGTTGGAGGGAAAGCCTGGAAAACATTAACTCAATACACAGATAAATTTCCAGAATATATTCCAGTTGAAATAAATTATTTTTCTCACAGTGGTTATTTCAAAACAAAATGGGTTGGGTTTTTTTTCTGATAGAGGGACTGCCCCCCACAGAGGGATAGTCTGAAGCAAATGACAGGATGGTTTCACATTTTGGAAAACACCTTCAATTCCTTCCCTTATTCTCATGTAAATTAAACCTGGTGTTCCAGATGACACCTAAAATCATGGATAAACCTATCTAGACATTGCACTATTTTTTATCCCCCATCAGTCAAAACTTCTGAGTGGGTGGAGGGCAACTGCAGCCACATCTGGGCATAAGGGATTCTGGCCCTTTTTTAGGCTGTCAGCTTGCTGTCAGAAGTGGCTGCTGGCCCTGCACTTGTTTCTGTTCCATAAGAGCCCTAGTAAGCCAAGCTGGTGCCAGTGCCCACTGTGCCCATCAGGGATGCTGGGGTGGGGTCAGGAGCAGGCTTCTGCAGCAGGAGCACTCCCTGCCCTCATCCTTCAGCTAGAGCCTGGCAGCAGGCTGCTGTCCTGGCCCCTGCACACTGTCCCCACTCTGGTTTTGTTCTCCCTCGAGGAGCCAGGAGCTGAAGCTGAGCACAGCTCCCCTCTTGCACTTGGCTGTTCTGGGAAGGCAGTTGCTGGAGAGCTCTGCAAGGGGGGAACTTTACAGCAGGGCTCTAGGACTGGCTCTGCCTTGGTGTGTGGAACATGTGAATTACTGCTCTTTCCTCGCTGAGGATAAATAATGCAGTTCTTTCTGAAGCAAAACATACCCCAGGTCAAGTTTTCCCTCTTCAGTTCCACTGGCAGCCTGGAGGAGTTGGAAATGAGCCAAAGTGGACTGTAATAAAGTCAATGGCATTTTATCAGATACCATAGCTAGGGGCAGAATACGATCCAACATGTACGTTTTGAATAGACCTCTTTTAGAGAGCACTTCAGAGAAATAAAACAAAACCAGTTTATTTTCCTTGATAATATTCAATCCGTGCAGTACAACTCACAAGAGGCCAATAAATGATTGTTACTGGAAACTTTGAAAAATCATTGCAAAAGAAAACATTTATACAAGTTTATGAAGGCTTCTGAAGTATGGTTGATATGTTCAGGTCCAAAAGGACTGTAAAGTATCAGGATATTACATAGAGTCATGCTGATGGTTCTTACTCTGTTTACATTGAATGCAGTTTAGTTTGCTTTTTGCATATGGGAAAGGTTAATTCCATACTGAACAATGTTTTGATTCCACTCTAGTGAATTTCTTATAGAAACACAAAAGATTACTTGGATTAATAACAAGAGCAATAAAAATAGTTCCCACTTTATAATACAAAGATAAACATATGTATTTGTAACAGAAAAATGTGTTTTGTGGAAAAGATATAAAAATCAGAATTTGGCAAAGAAGTTTGAAGAAAGTAAAAACAGCCCTGAATGCTCACCCCAAACTGGGTTTAGCCCCTATATTTGTTTATAAAAGTCATTTTCTTAGGTCTTTTTTTTGGTTTAAGCTTACTACTGAAGATAATTAGATATGCTTAATTATAGTCGTGTTACAGCAAGATTTTAGTCAAAATGTGGTTCATCTCAGCACAGCTTCTCATCAATGTTTGAGCCAAGTTTGCCAAGTTCATGAACCTTTTGGTAAAGCTGAGTCAATTCCAGAATGAACTCTGATTGATTTATAGCATTGCATTTAAAATAGAAGCATCTTGTAATCATCAGAAAGCTCAAAAATTCAGTAACAGCCTCAATACTAGAACTCAGTGCAATAGCCTCCCCTGGAATCATGGTGTATGTTCTGTGCAGCCTACCTTTAGAGAACACAGAGAAAGGAGTGGGCAGCTGACAGGATTCAAGCCCAGGCAACAGTCCTGACTGCAGCCCCAGATACCCAACCACAGGGGGAAAGCTTGAAACACTTGGAATTCTTCATTGCAGAGGAAATGCAGGGGAAAGAGGGTGGGGCCATGCTAGAGCTACTGCCTCGAAGGCAGAGTATGAGGGAATTCTGATGTTCCTAAGGCCCCTGTCACTATGTCAGATTAAAAAGGGGTTTTTGCAAAGTGAAGTTGCTCTGTTTGTGGTTTTTGTGTTTGATTTAAAGCATACATTATAAATAACCTGTAGAGTTCATCGTTGCAATCACAAAGCTCAGTCGGTAGGAAAAATGCAGTGAACACATCCAAAAACTCAAGAATATAAAATATGATACTTAGCACACAAACTGTCTGGTTAAAGAGGTTAACCTGATTCAAGACAAAACAAAACTCCCCTCTTGGGCACGGTGCCCTTTGCATCAAATACCACTACTACCAGTGCTACTGAATTTACCCATTATTAATTCAGTGTTTGTATTTCCCCCTATTAATACTATTAAATTCCTTTTTTTTTTTTTTCATTTACAAGTTATGTTAGTCCTATTGCCAAAGGATTGCTCCAACACCAACCCTCTACAAAGGTTGTGTGTGTTCTTCAATGCACAGGCTTCTAAGAGAGGCCTGCAGAACAGAAGGCACTTCATGCATGATTACTAGACTTATCTCCTTCCTTATGAGCTATCAATAACCTCCTTAAAAATAAAGATCTTATAGCCAGATAATTCACATCATTCTAGCAGTAATTGGTCTTTTTCACTACATACCACCAGAGCAGTCTGGATACTATCTAGGAGCTTCACTGAAATATTTGCATAAATCATCATCATGGAGCCCCTCTAGGCATTTGTTGGGTCTGAAGTAACTAAGATGCAACAAATCCTCTTTGGGTAATAGCCAAGAGATGGCAACTGACACCAATCAACGCCTGTTAACTCTGAATTAGCCACAACATATTCCTCCAGAAGCCTCAGCAAGCAGAAATGGGAGACAGGGAAAGAAACAAGGAGTAGCATTGAGAACATGCAAAAGAACCAAGGGTATGTTTGCTGGAGGTATTAGAAGCAGGTGCAAAATACATGTGAGAATGCCAAACTAGTATGGATTAGCCCCAGGAAGCCAGAGGGAATCAGAACTCAGTTTCTGTGCTCACAGGGTATTATCATTTACCTGATCTCTGGTACAGACAGAGAGCTCTCAGAAAACACAACATACTTACTCCTAACCACGTCCCTCGAGGTATGAGAGACAGTAAATTCAAAGCCTCCCCTAGTCAGGGAGTCACATTAGATCATCAGACTGTTTCTCTTCTCAGATTCAAGATGTTAATCAAGTGCTTTATAGCCACTTTGTCAGCCTGGGTGTGACACACCATCTACTGGGTATGGAGAACGGGGGGAGCAACAGCAACAAGAAATCTCACGGACGCAAATTCCACCTTGCACACACATCCTGTTGTGCTGAGTCCTCTTTCCATGGAACAGCTCCCAGAGCTTAGTTTAAGTAGTGAAGTTAGAGCACTCAGACTTACCGAGGCTGAGCTTCCAGCAGGCATCCTACACTTGTTCCATGGCAGGTGGTGTAAGGTTGGTAACAGCCGGCCACACAACCGGAGACCGCCGCTGTCTCTGTGCAGGGCGTTGCCTCCTGCTCTGCAAAGCCCACAGAACTTTTTCAGTCCTCCAACTGCATCAGGGGTCTGCAACAGGCTGAGCTGCAAAAAAAACAGAGTGGGAAAGTATTTGAGACCTGCTTTGGTGGGTGCCCCAGAAACCACTTCAGTAAAAGGAGGGCAGCATCGCACAGGTGGTGTGGGCACTGAGGGTGCAGGGTCACCCCCCCACTGAAGGGAAGCAGCTCAGCCCCTGCTAGCAGGGTGTCTCTGGGGACAGCAAGAGGAGCTGGCAGCTCTGCCCACATGCTGGATTTCTCACTGCAGGTCCTGCCCGTGGCATTTTGCAGACAGGACAAAACCAGTTCACATCTGTAGAAGCAATCTATTGAAGGGATTGAATGAAGCCCCTGAATACAGGGGTTTGATTTGAGAGGCTCTTCCTCTCCACCTGAGCTACAGTAGCTGGTAGGGCCAGAGGAGAAACTCTCCAGTTTCTGCTCAGCCCAAACAAGCCACTGCAGTGGCTAGGTGGCAGATGAGCCAACTCAGCTGGACAACTGGGAAGCTGCAGAAGTGTAGCTGTGGATCAGACTGAAGCACACCCAACAAACGAGCTCCACATCTGTGATGTACATGAGCCCTGTAACCTGCTGAGCCTCATGGGCCTTGTGGGTGCAGGGGGCAAGCACTGAAGCTGCCAGATGTGAGGGGCTGGGAGGGGAGTCACAGCTACTTCTGTGATCAGCTCCAGCTGACAAAGCTATTATCACACACGCACTACAAAAAACGCTAGAAAAGAAAGTTATTTCCCTTTAAACTATTAAATTTAGATGAACCTTGATGTTTCTAGGTGAAAGACCAAAGCCTAGCTCCAGGTAATAGCATAGATGCTATGCGTGCCACTTGGAAGATGTATACAACAATTAAGACACTTTAGTTAAGAGAGGCCCATTAGTCATTTGTGTGTTTACAACACACTTCCTTGCTGCTTGAACATAGCTCCTCTGGCTTGGTGAAATATATAGAGAATACCCTTGTGATTCTTCTATAGAACACTATCAAGAAAATGCAAATACTGCAGAGTGCTACGAGATCCAGAGCCAGAGTACTGCTGTAGCTGAATTGTTTGAAAAGACATATGGCATCCCAAGTGTAACAGATAGTTGAATCTCAAGGGGGAACCATTGTTCATTCATCTGGACCAAGTGACATTCTTTATGCAAGAATAATTCCTGATTAAAGGGTGAGTTTTAATGGAAACTAATTAGGCAACCTCTTTAGCCCGGGTATAATGATCAAATGAGCTGTCACACAGTACCTGATACAATGATCTCACTTGGTACAAGATTTTATTCCTTAGCAATTACACTCCCACATTGCACTGCATGTGTTTATTGCCTGGAGCACACATGTCAAATTAAAGAGCAGCTTATGCACCTGATATTTAATTATTGCCTAGCACTACAGACAACCGGGAAATGTCAAAGCGAGCAGCCCTGCATTGGAGCAACCACAACTGATATCTTCTTTGGAAAGGAAAAAATAGAGATAAAATATGTATGGATGATTCAGTTGGCTTACGGTTCACAGTTAGAAAAAATGGCCTCCCAAACCTTAAATTATTTACCATCACGCTCAATGCGGAGAGGTCTGTCAAAGCAGAAGAGCAGGGGAGCAGGTTCACCAGCTCACATGATGATTTCTATTAGCTGCATGTTTGCACGATTAAAGTGTTTACAAGAAAATGGGTGCTTGGAGCTGCTTTAGACCAGCTTCAAATACCAAAGGAATTGTTTATTTATTCAGGTATGGACTAATTCACAGGTGTTAAAAGAAACATTCATTTCTACAACTTTGTTATCCTGCAGTTGACTTAAAATCATCTTTAGCTTACTGGAAATGTTCCTAAATTCCATCAGAGCCGAATCACCTCCTTAATCCTGGTTGTAATAAGGCTGCAATGAAAAGCCGGCGATACTAAAAGAGATGTAAGCAAAGAGTTGCCAGCAAATTGAGACATGCTAATCAAAAAAGAAAGTTTTATGGCTGCAACAGAGGTGCTGACAGTAAGGTGAGGAAAAATCTCTACCGCCTCAAGTTCTGAGTGCAATTTTTAATAAAGAAAAAATGTGCGCAACACAAAAGAGTTTTCTCTTAGTCACTGATCTGTAATGGAACACCCAAACAGATCCCATGCTATCCTGTCGCTAAGAAAGTTGTGTATCTTGGACCATTCTGCTCCAAATAAAAGAATCTAATTACCCGTAATCTTAATTGCACAGTCTAATACTAAAAAGGCTTAATAAGAGTGCTTTTGTATTTACAAAACTGCACAGCTTGTGAAAGAACCCTCAAAACATTTGGCAGGAATCCCAGCCGAGGTATGACTGACTGGAACCTCTAATGACTACAACATGTAAACAAGTGTTTTGTTTCAACTGATAATCATTAACTTCCAGTGTCAGACTTATCCCACAAGGTTTTGTTCACTGCTTCACCAGCCTGCTTTACAAAGGCATCTGGTGCTGAGGGGGGAGGGGGCGGGGGGAGTGGAAAGTGCAGAGTGCTATACAGTGTTGTCACTCTTAAACTAAAGTGGCAGTAGGCAAATGAAAGGGTCATGAGGTAAATGCTTCTAACAAGTAGCAAGCTGCTGTGATAATTCCCACCATTCTTTGATGGTCCCTCTTACTGTGTGACTTAGTGACATAATGTGCTAGACCTCCTGGTTATTTTATTTTTTAATGAAGAAAGGTAATTTGAAACGGAGCTTCTCTGAATTATTGTTTCATGCCTTGGTAGCTTTCAAAATTAAACATGTGGGGGGGAAAAAAAATAAAAAGGAAATTTGGTTTCCCTAACTACTGCAGTACTGGAACAATCTGCCTCTAAGTGCTGCGTTAGAATAAAAGCCAGAGGAGCAGGCGAATACACTCCTACAAGGAGAAATCTGGTATCCTACCAGAAGGCAAACGTGTCAGAAATTACACAAACCGCACTGCTTTGCTCAGCTTTCAAAGGGTGCCCGGCAACACTCATTTAAAACAGGAATTTCAAATGGCCAGATCCTCAGCCACAGTAACCGGGCTGAAAGGCAGGCACCGTGCAGAAGCCTACCCGGGTTTCTCATCATTCACCTGATCATTAAACTAGCTCTTGCTCAAACAATTTTACGTAGCAACACTGGAGAAGTTGTACAAATGCACGCCCATTACATAAAGCCTGGGAAAACCCCGCAGTCTGTGAACAAAAAAATGGGAATATTTCCATTCTCAACCTGTTCTTATCTGGGGAAGTGCAAACCCTTCGGTATCGAGTAACCCCAGGAGCGTGTGGAGCCGCGTTCTGAGCGCCGGGGCAGCAGGGCAGCAGCTTCTGGAGCGCACATCTAGCACTTCCATCGCCAGCTGTAAGCAAAAGGGCGTTCGGAAACCCCGCTTAGGCGGCAGCAGCACGGGGACAGGGTGGGAGGGTTACACTGCTCCGTGCCCTGCTCGGCTCCCGCCCCGGGAGGGCATCGCCAGTGGCTCTCCCGGCTGCACGGAGGGATTGCTCTGCTAGAGAACCCCCCGGGCTCAGGTAGGCGCCGAGAAGCAGCCCGGCTAAATGTATTTCGAAAGCACTTGGGCAAGCAAGTTTGCGATTGTTTAATTTTCATTATCGCCGCAGCTCGGAGGATAACGAGCCCTCATCAGAGTGTTTTCTAGAGAAGCACATTACGCCGTGAGCCGGCGGAGGCAAATGGCCAGTGATTATGAACAATGTTCAGATGTCAGGAGAAGCAAGGCAGCATAACGGCTCACATTTAGATGCCATAAAAGCTGTAAATGACTGTGACATTGTTTTAAGGGAGGCATCTTCGGAAGGCGCTTGCAAATAGAGGAAAGGAGGTGTTGGTTAGGAGGGACAGAAATGGATGCTGCAGTGCCAATCAGATGGGACTCCTCTAAAAGCATTAGCCAGAGAAGAGCTAAGCTCTCGCTGCTGCTCTGAGCACTCGCCGGGTGAGGATTGGACACAACACGCTCCAGAATTATTTTTGATTTTACCTCGGACTTGATTTCCCCCCCGCACCCCTTGCTGTTCCAGGATTTCAGTGTTTTGGAATGCTGTAAGAAAACATTCTCAAAGGAAAACTTCAGAGAGTCCACATGTGCACATTTGCCACCGATTTATGGTTAAAAAAAGTCCAACATTTAAATTTAAACCTAGCAAAGAGTAAAAGGTCTAGACAGGGTAATCACTATCTAAATTATTACAAATATTTTAGAGGCTTTTAGCCTCAAACTGTCACTCAGGACATCATCTTAGATACAAGTGGGTATTACTCCCATTCGCTGAGGGGAAAATTAATATGGTAAGAAGTTAGAATCACAAAGGATGCATTTTGTTGGGCTCTTGGTTATTTACACCAATCCTGCAAAGTTATTCTCGCCAATGCAAAATTATTCAATTGATTTATTAGGCCATTTTTAGGTGAATTTTATTTTTAAATTAGAAAGGGTTGTGTATGGGGCTTTTCAAGTCGTGCTGGTGTTCTTTTGGGTGGTGGTTGGGATTTTGGGGGGTTTTCTGTTTGATTTATTTTTGGTTTTGATTATTGTCATTTTTAAGTTACCACTATCTGGCAAGAAAACAGCGTGTCTAAAATTTGTCAGCAGAATTCCTGCTTTGCTCCGTGCAGCTCAGAAGCTCTGCAGAGCCCTGGAAGTTAATCAAATAGTTAGTAATTGTGGCTGAGGGGGCTGGAGGCTGCCCAGCGCCTTCATTCCCAACCTTAACAAAGGGCTCCCGTGCTGTGAATGGGCACTGCCACCCCCACCGTTTATAAACGGGAACCACCAACACCTCTGTTAAAAGTAAATATAAACAGAAATGGGAAACCAAGCACTTTCGACTCTCCTCATCCTCGTGATCAGTGGCCAATACTATCTGGCTGCTTTATTCCCCACCACGACCATTTTACCTTCCACAGACAGTAGCCTATTCAAATGTGCTATTCAGTAAACATTTGTATCTCCCTCTCATTAACCACAGTCCTGCATTTTTCCCTCGGTTATTATAAACCAAATACTTTCGAAAATGAGTTAGCTCAAAGAATAAATTGGTACATCTGGATCATTAACATAATACAGAATTTGAACCAGGTAGACAGGAGATATTTAAAACACGTCTTTATTAATATTTCATTGCTCTCATTGGGCACTCAATTGTGAGCTAAGGCAGTAAATTAGTCTTCCTTAAACATGCATTAAATAGATATTGTTTCTCTAAAGTTGGAAATCTATCATTTGTCTCCAGTCAGCTCGAACACTTATCAGGTTTGTAATAAATACACACGCAAGCAACAAAAGCCTGAACCTTAGCAGAGATGTTAAGAGGGCAATTAATTAAGGCACATTAATACAACGTGATCAAAACCGAGGCATCAGCATCCTTAGGGCAAAGCCACGTTCCAGGTCAAACTACACGATCACATCCATCCACACACGTACACACACACACACACACACAAACAGGCACGCGTTAAGCAGCATGTAGCAGACAGACCCTTGCTGGTAAGTATTAAAAAAAAAAAAAAGCATCAAAGTAACTATTTGCACTGGCTGCTTCGTTTATTTGCACTGTAAATTATTCGAGCTCAGCTTTGAAAGCTGGCTGGGTTTTCGCTGTGTACAAGCAGCAGCCATTGTCTGGGCCCGGGTCTGCCGATGGGCTGGCGCCACCCAGTGGCCGCCCTCAGAAGTGCAGGTGGCAGCGCTGGCCGGGCTCGGGGAAGCGTTAGCAGCGCTTCAGCGTGTTCCAGAATCGCCGCTGAGCCTTCTGCCACAGGAAAGCTCTCCTACAGGGTGTAACTAGGGAGTAAAAGTTAATCAGTGCCAGCAACTAGGGAAAGAGAAATAGGTGGATTCAAATCAGAGAAAAAAAAAAAAAAAGTCTTTGGCGATTCTTAGCCCAAATATTATTCAAGTCTATGAATAATAAAAAACAAAATAAACAAAATATAGACACACTGCTGCATTCCCCAGACAGGGTGCCAACACTGACAGCCTGCAGGACCAGGAATGCTGCCCATTGCAGAGCAGAGGCAGTGCCACCACTTAATCCTGGACTACCTGATTCACTCAGAGCCTTCATGCACGCCCAAATTAGATTTCCAGCATACAGAATTCCAACAAAATGTACAAGCCCTATACAGGGGCCAAAACACTTGCTCAAAAATCCTCAGAACCGACCAACTCCGTTTCTTTTTCTCAGAGAAGCTGCTAAAAAGCAACTTGTATTGCACCGTGTTTCCCTCACTGCTCTCCTCCAAGCTGTTGTACATTGGGTGCACAGTTTGCTCCTCGCTGCCCTCCTTACAAGGGCTGAGTTTCATCAGGTGTGAGGAGCATTTTCTGCTGCTCACAGAAAGCAATGAGAGAGAGCAAACAGCATTTAGGCTTTCTGTTTAAACTTATAAGGAATGTGGAAAGGGCTGCAGTGGGGAGGCACATCCTGGAACTGGCAGGATGTGCATGGTACTGGATGTGCTGAGCATCTCAAAGGTGAGACCCTCTGGATCCTAAGTGGTACAAATACAGAATGCCTGCACAATTTCACAGGTGAGAAGAGGAAAAATTGTCTCCAGTGCCATCATGGACTATAAATGCAGTGGCAGCTTTCTTTAATCTCAGAGAAACTTGCTGATGACAATGCAAAGTGAAGTGAATGGCATCATAGGTAAGGTTGCCTTGCTCCTGTGGTACCCAGGTCCATTCCAAGCTGCCATGCCTTGCTGGGCACTTTCTTTAGTGCCCTCCCTTGCTATGTGCAGTGAGCCAAGTGTCTACAGCTTCTAACACTAGACACTGCTGCCCCTCAGGGCAGAAAGATGAAATGAGCACAGCATGTGTGTACGTGGCAGGTATGCTGTCAGAATTATAGTTTTTATTTAGGACAAAACCTGTGCTCCTTAGGTTCCAGGCTCACGGAAGCAAAGCAGCCTATGTTTGAGAGATTGTTCTGGACACTGGAAAGGAAATATTTACCAAAAATACTTTATCTGCAGTTTGACACTGACAACTAAATGACAGATTCTGGACCACAGCTCCACATAAGGGCAAGGATTCTGTAGCAGATTTCACAACCCAAAAACCACAAAACACCTGCAGTCAGGAGAACAGCACTTGCCTTTCTAGAAAAGCTTCCATAAGAAATATTTTTAAAAAGTAAAAATCCTTCAACAAATGAAGGCGCACACAGTGCTCCAGAAGTGAGCAGTTAATACTACATGCACTTTATAGTTGGGATGGAGGTACACAGGGATTTCATAATTTTCCCTGGGTCAGATGACAAGTCTGAAGCAGCTTTTGTCTTATTCAGTGCAACATCCTTCCTCCCTTTTCTTTAATCTCTAGGCAATAACCATGCTAATGACAGAGGTTCACAGAAATCACTGAGAGAATGGGAAAGGCACAGAATATGTTCTTACGATGGTGGATTTTAACTCAGAAGGCATTATTGTCAGAAATTCCACAGCTACAAAAGGGAATGAAAACTAACAGCAACAGCAAAGCTTGCAGCACTAAATATAATAGTACAATTTATATGTTATTTTCACAAGGATAAGCTGTTTTCTAAGGACAAGACAAAATAATCAACCCTATAGAAGCAGCTTGAGTAGTCTAAATATGTCCCAGTTAAAATTGTTAATGAAGCTGCAGAGTGAATGCAAATCTACAAGTCCCAGAGCTGGTGTAGCACCATGTAATTTCCAAGTACCAGTGACTGAGAAGTCCCCCAGCAGCACAAGGCAGTCCCTGCTAAAGAACCCAGTACCCTTGTAGCACATTAGTGGTCTACACAGCAGCATTCCCTTGGTTTCTTTAATCCCAGCACTGCCTTTTTACTTTGTGAGGAATCTAGTTCTACTGGGGGGATTTGAACTGGAAGCCCTTGGATCCTAAAACAGCATCACCAGTGCAAGCAAAGGCAAATCTCCAGTATGTTTTAGCTGCAGTCTGAAGAGGCCTGGAAAAAGAGAGTCTCTCCCTTGCAGGGATACTGGTTATAAAGGGTAAACCATTCAGCAGGGTTTAACAGACATGAATGGGGGAGGAAAAAAAAAAAACCCAGGGGAAAAAAAGAGATGCTAAATTAGAGAGGAACAGTAGCATGTGTGCTGTATTCATTCCAGGTCAGAGTTCACAAGGAATGAAGTCCTGGCAAATCCCCAGTGCTTTCAGCTACCAGTGGGCCAAATCCTCCCATCTTTAATGTTTCCTTGTGAGACAGCAAAACTTCCAGTGACCTCCTTTCCCCACTTAAAAGAAGATCTGGAGCACTGAAATGAGAAGCAGACATGACAGAACTCTTCTGGCTCCTCAGCTTATCTTCTCCCCTTCAAAGAAGCAGGGAAATCAGATGCGTAGAGTGAAGAGCAGAACAAATATTTCCCGTGAAAACTAGAGGCAAAAGGTGACTTGTTTTCCTGGTCAGTAGCAGGACACCTTCCCCCAGTGCTAGAAGACCAGGAGCACTTGTGCACTTCAAGCCCTGGAAAGAGCTGCCCCCTCCCTCGTGCTGCTGCCCCGTTCCAGGTGAGCTCAGCAGCTCTGACCTCCAGCGCAGGGCTGACGGGAAAGCCCAAAGGCTTCCCTGGGGCTTTTGGCTCCCGACCTCTAAGTTGCTGGGATGATGCCAAAGTACAGCTCTTTCTGTGCTTGTTGGCTCAGCAGCCCTCACAGACTGAGCTAAAGCACGGGCCTCTAAAGGACAATCATTCATTTCTGCACAATGAGCATGTAACCTTCTAACAAGCAGGACAAAGACAGCGCTTGGGGGGCAGGCTCTGCTTGGGCATCAACACCAAGCAGAAACACACACATGTCATTTAAACATTCTGAGCTAGTCAACAAACAGCACATGCTTACACATGCAGAGGAGGAGACCTTGCCCCTCCACTGGACAGCACACAGCAAATTGTGCTCGGTTGTGCTCTATTTCTGTATGCCATTTGTTACTTCACCGTCACATAGAGCTCTCCAGGAGCTGCCCTGGTCAGAGACCTGAGCTCACACACTGACAGCAGGATGGCTCCTCCAAAACCTCTCTGCAAAAGTTGCAGGGTAAATAGGGAGCACTTGGATCCAAGTTTACACAGCAATATAAAATATTAAGTCCAGCCAGGGTGTGCAGCCTCTGCCAAAGTCGATTGGCTGGAGGCGGTTTTGGCAATGCTGCTTACAAAGGTTTCAGTGGAAACGTGTGTGACTGGAAATTCAGTGTAAAAATATCACACTGCCCTGCATCTACCTTCAAGCACTTGAGCAGCAGAAGAGGTCAACCAGATACCTGCTACTCTAGAGGCAAAGAGATGGATTTAAAAGCAGCTGCAAAGCTTTAGGAAAAAGGAAATACTTATACAGAAGATGCCATGAAAGCTCACCTGGATAACAGCTTATTCTAAAAGGCAACACCAAAGAAGTAAAAAAAAAAAAAAAGAAAAAGAAAAAAAAAAAACACCAGAAAAGCCAGTGAGAATGGGAAGAGAAGAAAAAAATATGTAGCATAGGGGGTTCTGTCATCTCAGCTAATTTCTGTATTCGTTATTCATTAAGTCTTTTGTCTACATCTACTGATAAAAGGCTTTAAACTCTATACTTCAATTCCAAATCTCTATGAATGACAATTTAAGGCATTTTATTTACCCCATATTTTTAAAAATGTGGTAATTAAAATAATCTGTTTTACACTTATTAAAAATAAATTATTGCATATTTTAATGTTTTTCCTCCCTGCAACTTTTTCTTAATTAGTTATTTAAACTGCATTGAAAATCCCAAGCCAATACATTTCAATATTCATTTTTCTATTTCAATTTTTCAAACAAGAAGAAAAGTTCCCCTCTTTAAGCTGAAAATTCAATTAAAAAAGCAGATTAAATACTCATTGGTGTTATTTTACATCGTTCACAGAAAGATTTTTTTTTCTTCAATATTTATTAATGACAACAATCTTGCATGTACCCATTATCCTATGATGACAATCTCTCATGTACCCATTATCTTACAACTATTAGCATCTTTCATCTCAAAAGATGCTGAAGAGCTCTAATAAATGGACATGTTTGTACCAGAGATGAGGGACTGATTCAGCACCCAACCCAAACCTCTCCAGAGCAGGATTCCCCCAGCTGTTCACAAGTCCATGGCAACACACAGTACCTTAACAAACACAACTGAGCACAGTGTGGCCCCATTGCCTCTTGCTCCCATCCCATCCTATATTTTCTGTATAGATAGGTGCACAGAAACATGTTACACATGCATAGGTTTAATTGTAATTATGGACTTTGTAAACAAGGCTCCAGTTGAAGACAGAGCATCCTCTGAGTTTACTGGACCTGAAATAATCATTGCATAGTGTGGAATGACAAGTAGAATGAACTCACTAAGTTTTTGCAGAAAGTGAATGATTTTAATTGGTCCCTCCACAACTAAAAAATAATTTGGTGTTTCTCCAGCATAATTTTTCTTGCTTCCACTGTTTAATGGTTCCCTAATATATATTGTCCTGCTCCTTCATTCTAACGTATTATACGGTGAGTAGTGTACTCTTTTCAGCTGACTTGCTCCTGCAAAGTTCAACCAACACAGCACATTTCCATGTAGAATCCAGCTTAATTAGAGGTTAAGATGCCACTGAGACAAAAGCAACAAGAGATTTACATTATTGCCCAAACACATTTGCTCAATCTTCAGCCTTGATTCCTTCCAAAAAGGCATCAGATGCTGCTTCATTCCTAGAGGCTCTCTGTGCAGTTCAGGTAAGATGGCCAAGCCATATGTACATGTCAGAGCAGAAGATATGCACAGATACAGATGGTTAAGCCCAGCAGCCATGCCAAAAGCAGGGGGTGGTTGTGCTTTGTATGATCAACACATTATTCCTACTTTTAATTCCAGGATAACCCCCATTGACTTTGCAATGTCAAATGTAAAATGGCAGCTGCAAGAGCTGCTTTTGCACAAGGGTTAGAACTGGACCCAACATTTCAGCTACTGCAGCTTAAACCAGCTGAAGAGCTACATTCTGAAGTTCTAATGTGTGCACTGTGACCAACTGTCTGTTAACTCTGTAAACTGCCAACTGTGAGTGAAAGCAGAGCTGTGCAGATCCCACCACCACCTCAAAGCCCAGAGCACCAAGTGCCACGGTAATGTCTTTATTCAGGAGAGGGGGCTACACACGTGCACGTAGATATTGTGTGCACTGTATGCAAATTCTCATGCCACAGGAATTACACGGGTGGAAAGCAGAGCTAGGAAAGCTCTACACCAAGGCTGTGTCCCTCTGGAAATACCGCATGAAAAGCCTTTTTATTTTTAAAGATAAATTACATTTTTTGTATAATTGAGTCACACTTTTCATGTAGCACTCAGCCTAGGGATGTCTGCAGGAGAAAAGAACAATATCTTACTAAATCTCTTTTAGTATCATTAAATTTAGATCACAAAACTCTCGCAGGCGTGCAATTCCAAACATGTCACGGAAACAAAAGGAAGAACAACAAAAAATGACAAGCTTCCCTTACATTATTTTCCTTCTTTACAAGGATGTTTAAGGTAGCAAAGTGTTAATGAATTCAGCACAATGTATCATGCATTGTGTTAGAACTTTTATATTGTTGAAAAATTGTCATATTTGACTAGGCAGCTGCATGGAGAAAAAAGCTCTGACAATATCTAATTGAGTCTATTTTTACTGTCTTTCAGATAACATTGTTAGAATTATGAACTGTACATATTTCTTATTTTTAGTTTCATACTCCCTCCCCCCTCTTCACAGCCCTTCACTGCAACAGTGTTTTACTACTGCTGAGAGAAATCCAGGTCATTTTCACAAAAGAAGAGTGAGTCCTATTCTGTAATGCTGAAATGGGGCTACAAGCTGTTATGTAAATCACTATTAATAACAGAGCATTCAGGACATGTGCCTCTTAAAAGCTGCTCCTCCTTTAGAAGGCTGCCTGGGACACAAAAGCTCCGAGCTCTGTTTCCTACTTTATCCTATGCTTCCTGGGCATTTCTGAGCTAAACACTTCATCTCTCCCTTGCTCCTTTCTGTCAGATGGGAGTAACAGAATATTTTCCTTTTTTTTCCCCCTGCCTTTTGGATGTTTTGATGCAAAGACTGTCTTTTCTGTGTAACTGTTCCAACTCATAGACACGAGCTGCACATCCTGGTATGGGATACTTGTAGAGATTGCACCACAACAACCTGACAGCTCCCATCCTTGCCCAGTCAGTCTATTCTCAGCCTTTTTACTCATGATTTTTCAGCAGTCTCCCCTCAAGTCCTCAGACTTGTAGGAAAGTCAGGTAGGTTAGTCCCACAGGCAAGCAAGGCTAGAGAAAGCACAGCTCGTGCCTCCCCCTTTGCAGCAGGCTGCTTTCCCATTGGAATGTTCTAGATGAGCTGCAGAGCACTAAGCAGGCCTGTCAGAAGCACACACTTCAGACTGCCAGAAACATCTTTGTAAAGGGAAGCCAGCTGCCTGGAGACACACGTGCCAAGCAGCAGCAGCAATGCAAGAGCACAGGCAGAGAAGGTTGCTGTGCTGCAGGGTCAGCTGAGGGGTACAGCCAGAGTACCCCTCTCCCGTGGGACAGCAGCAAACCCAGCCAGGCAGGCCTCAAGCCACTGCTAAGAAGGGAATTTATTTCAAATTACAACTATTCGGGCTGAATTTCTCTCCAGAAATATCCCCCAGTTTTCAAACAACAAAGCTCCCACAGCAGCACCACCCTCATCCCCAAAGGTCTCTGTTGAAATGCATCTTTGTGCCCACAGGCTCCAGGCACAGAGTGCTGGAACAAGACCCTCAATGAAATTTGCAAGCACTCATGGCTCAAGGGAGCATGTTGCTCTATATATTCTGGGGAGGCTAGCAATAGCTCATCAATGGGCTCCACGATGCTTTGGAGGAAAATATTTCTTGAGAAGCAGCAGAATTATTTTGGGGGCAAGGTGCAGGAAAAGACAGCAAAGAGAACTATGGTGATGGAGCAAAGCACCTCACAAAAATGACACACTGCCAGCTTCTTACTGAGAGACTCCCTGACTTCTCTGGTGAGCTCTAGCTCAGGAAGGAGGAGAAAATGCCTCCTCTTGCACTTGGATAACTGTCTATCCTGTGGGTAAATGGAAACACTGCATTGAACAGGAACAACAAAAAAAGTTACTTACACCTTTTTTATTTCCTCCTCTCCAAAATAGAAATATTGAGTTTGGAATGAAAAGTAGGATACTATTTTGGAGCAGACTGGCTAAGCAAAATACAAATTCTCTCTATTGCCTTCTTGTCCTTACCCCTACAGTGGAAATATGTCTTGTTTTCTGCATGACATCCCATATTCTCACCATAGACACCTAAAACTGAAACACTGTGCTGAGCCACTCAAGCTTGGGCAAGCTTCAGGGTGCCCTGGATGGTCAGAGGAACAGGAGTGGAAAAAAAGGGATGAAAACAGAAGTTGGAAATGATGGCAGTCTCAGGAATGAATCCTGGGGATCCAATGAGGAGCTGTACCTGTGCAGTCTAATGGCCAGGACAGAGTTAGCTGCTCAGGGGGACTTACTCAAAATATTTCTATCAGCAGAAGTGCTCCAAACCGTTCCAAAGTGCAGCTGCAGACACACCTAACAAATGCAGGAGTTAGCAGAGCTGCTCCTCTGTTGGAGATGCCCAGAGGCTATGGCCAGACATGCAGGCTGTGAAAACAGATACACCATATAATCAACACCATAATGCCCACGGCATCCACTTGCCTTTAGCCTGCAGGCTTCTGAAAGTACAGGGAATACTCCAGTTGATTATGGGAAGTGGCATTACATATGTACTGCCAAAGAGAGCAAAATTCTCTAATATGATAACACCACTTTTCATTTTTCATGAGTTTCCTGATTTACAGTGCATAACATACTGGTCTGAACAGATGGATTTTGGAATGGATTGGCTTGTGAGCAAATTCTCTTCTGTTATTAAAAAATTTTTTTACAAAATTCAGTATAATTTTAATGTGTGGATCTACACAGACTAAAAATGGGATGTCACCAATTTTGTAGGGTGAACTGTCATGACCTTAATACAGACTCTGCCCATGTCTCTCTGCCTGTTCTCAGCAGAGGTGAGGATTGGGTCTGACATTAAAATAAGAAATAATTTAAAAAAATAAATGTTATTGACTACTACATTTACTGTCTGGTGTTATGATGTGACTGCATATAAAATAGTTACTGCTAATGACAAAACCCCAAGAATACTTAGTGAAGGAGATTTGCACTTTCTGAATGCAAGATGAGCTGTAGCCTCATAATGATTACTGTGACATTTATTATTAATAGTATATTTTTGGAAATAAAAGGATATGTCAAGTTCTTCTGAGCAACATCCAGTCTGACCCTTAACTGTCTACTGTCCATACTCAAGATTATGGTTTAACATGGGGAGATAAGCACCATGTTATGTTCTTTTTATGTTCACATGCAAGCTATAGAGGGTACCTGTAGGCACAAGCCTCCTGCAGAAGAACATGAGAGTGCCACCTGACCATCAACCCCTGGCCTCACCACTGCACAATTCATACAAGGCCTTTCCTAAACACATCTCCACCCTGGAAATGGTAATTTTGATCCAAGGGCTCATGGAAGTCAGTTTCATCTCTGGCTGCTCTAACACTGGGGCTTGCTCCTGATCTTCCCCCTGGATCTGATGGCTGACTCACACTGTTTGCTCCCAAGTGTTCAGTGCTCTGGCATCTCCACTTGCTCAGCTTCTGTTGTTCAGTTTTCCTCCTTTTCTTTCCTTCCTGTCCCCCATGCTGTCCTTAAGAGTTTCTTGGGTAAATTACTGTTTGCAAGGACCTACTTGATAGCAAATTACTCATTTCCATTTTGCACAATTATGCAAATACTTTATTGAAGCCTCCCGTTGAATGTGTGTACATATAACACACAATTGTTGCTCGTAACTGAATTACCAAGCAGCTCAACATGACACAAGCAAAACCAGGCTTCATTTTGTGTCAGTAAAACACATTCACTAAGGCAGAAAAAAAATGGGTTTTGGCTCCCATTTCTGTATATAGAGCAAATTCAGCTCTCAGAGAGGTTCTGCAGGACATTTCCTAGCACAGTGGTCACAGAAGCAGGATTCTTCTCTCTGAAGTGTCCCTGCTTCTGGCAATTGTCAAAGGAAACACACTGGACTAAACATGCCATCCAGTGGGCCCAGCACGTGTCATGCAAGCTCTGCTTGCTGTGGAGTTGCAACACTGGAGCAGTGCTCAGGCTTGGGAGCAAATCCCTGCCGTGAGTGTCAGTCCTACACCATCCTTCACTTGCAGAACTACCCTTAATAAAATTAGCAGAGACTGAATAGACATTTTCCTCTCTCAAGCAAACACTGAACAAGGGCACAAGGACATCCACAGTGGGTCAGAGTTTCAGAGAAGCATATGCTACAGGGTGTGAGCATATCTCTGTTGTGTTCCCTGCTTATAATCCAGGAAAATAACTGCTAGGAAATCAAAGAAGTGTTAGAAAATAAATTCCATTTTAAAACATCAGAAACAAAGTTGAACTTCACAAGCCAATGTGCAATCTTGAAAATATGGAAAAATATGGAAACATTAAGCCTCGTGCATGGTTTGAGGCTTTATCAAATTTACACCCTTAATATTTAAAATTATGCAATTGCTGCGAGGCCTCCTTCTCTCTCTTTTGGAAAGCCTCATACAAAACTTTCATTAAAGGAGACTAATCTTGTCTGTGCAGGCAAATAATTTCCACGTACCCCATTGAAGAAAGCTCTTCTTTTACAGGTCAGCTTTGCTTGCAATACATGCCATTTTAGAAAAGGCACACAGGAATAAAGACATTATCCTGGTGACTTGAGGGAAAGGAGTTCATCTGGCAGCTCTGATTAATAAAACATGTATTTTGCATTTTGAGACTAAGGTTTCTCTTTCCCTTTGCATTTCACAGCCCGCTGCAGTCAAGTTGTTCTGGGGGACTTAGTTTTGTTTTGTTTTTTTCTTCTTCCCTCTGTTCACCAAACTCATTTCCCATGTACTCTCCCAATTCTCTACATCCACTGCACTGCTCACCTTCCTCCTCACCACACACCATCTCACTGGGCATCCACCTTGTTTTCTACACTTCATCTTCCTTTTTTGAGTAATTCACATCTAACCAAGTCCTCCTTCCAGGAGCTTCTCATTCCTACCATGTCCCAAAGGCTTCTGGCCTGACATCCACCTTTTATCACAGCCATCTATCAGCACCCCTCTGCACCAGGCCTCTGGCTGGGTATTCACATCACTGCGGTGAACTATGCACTGTGAAGCCCTTTGCTTTTGCAGGCCAGGAGGGACAGTGAGTAGGTCACTGCTGCATTGACTCACCAGAGATTTCCCAGACAGGACCCCAGAAATGCACTGCAGTTCTCTTCTTTAACCAGAGGTGTTACAGTCCACCTGAGAGATTCTGCTCAGAAGTTCTGGAGTGTATTTAAATCAAGGACTTTTCCAGGTAGGGTAGCCCAAGAAAGAGGAGAAGGAGGAGCCAACACCTAACCACTGATCCCCAAACTCTGCTCCCACTGAAGTCACAGGAGCCTTCAGGCTCAGGTCAGCTGGTTGGAAGAACCCTAAAGATCATTGGCCAAGGGCAGATGATGACACATAATGAATAGTAATGAACATGTCATATTATGAATAGTAATATTCAACAATTCCTCTTCTCATAACCTCTCTCCTCACCAAAAGATACATTCTGTACTAGTCTTACAAAAAAATAAACCCCATCTGTGCTTTCACTGAGTCAGCATCCAGAAGAGGTAGATTTTGTCCTGTGCTACTCAAAAATAAAGTGGAGAATCTTCCACACTTACTACCTTCAAAACCCTAAAGGCTCTGAAATAACATCTTTGCCTTTCAAGCAAAAAAGATTGGAAGCCCCATAGCACAGAAAAGGTTAAAAAAAAAGTTTTTTTGAAAGCATTCACTCAGCAATTCAGAATTGATCTGCAGAGTGTGTTCCACTTGGGTTTGCTTTTCACAGCCATTAGAGCAAGAAAGCTCTATTTGCACTTGTGCTCTGCAGACTGGGCTCTGGCTGGCTGTGTGCACCCCAGCTTGGGCAGCAGCCTAGCAAAGCCCAGCTGATGCTGATGCTGCAGCCTAGCAAAGCCCAGCTGATGCTGATGCTGCAGCCTAGCAAAGCCCAGCTGCTAAGGCACAGAAATAAGGCAAGGCCAGATCAGAGACTGGGTTAGAGTCTCTGATCTCAGAGTCACTCAGAGCTAACACTGCAGGCTAAGAATGATCTTCCCCTACTCTCCCCTACCCAGCATTCAGCCACTCAGCATTTAGCACCCAGAAGCTACAGGTTAGCTCTGAAGCAGTGAAGCAATCCAAGCAGCCATTTAGCCTGAGCTGATACCGAGGAGCTTCTATAAGTCAGGACCATACTTTCTCAGGTAAGAAAGGAGAAGGCATCTGAATGTGTTCTGACATCACCTGATGGTGCACGCTCAGCAATTCAAAGACAAGGCAAAAAGTGCATCTGCCCCCAGGCAAGAGAGGGCTCAGCCAGCTGTTCCACCTTTAATCCCTGCCAGCCCAAACTGCTGCACGGGGCTGCAGCCATGCACTGAACCACTTGCAGAAGGGAAGTTTCTTATCCCAGGGATCTCCTGTGAACTTCACATTTGCTGTGCAGTCTGGAAAGCCTGCCAAAGTGCTATTTATTTACTTCCTAACACAGAGGCTGCTTCAACAGACCTTCCTCAAGTAACAGAGAAGCCAAGCAAGCAAACCCTTCTCTGCTGCAGAGCAGGCAAGTTCCTTGCTGCTGGAATGCAAGACCCCAAACCTCTCTGGCACGTCTCCTGTGCATTGAAACAAAACAGCACAGGAAGGAATAGATGTTTGACCTCTCCTCCTACTGACAATAAGCACAACATACATATGGGATCTATCTCTGTAGTGAGAAGAGCAGACAAGTTCTTAATTTAATGTTATCAGAGGCTGGAAGTATTCTGTGACTGAGAGGGTACCCTACAAACTCAGGCTTTCATGAAGAAATTCTTTTATCACCATTGAAAGAAATAACATTTAGAGATCTGTTGACCTGAGACTTATGAAAAGCATCAGGTTACAGCCAACTTCAGGAACTCAATTAAACCAAAAGGGCTTATGGTTTCAGAAAGGACTCAAAAGTTCAACTTTTCAGAATTAATTTCACTACTTGAAGATTTTTAGGAGAAAAAAAAAAGTATTCAGAATTTGATTGTGAAAAATGTGATTCTCTAACAAATAGTCCCAGGCTCCATGGCATGAATATTTGACAGCACTCTCACCTTTGCCAAGATTTTTATACTATGCCTATGGCACATCAGAGACCTTCAGCCACCATCCTTTCCCAGTAATCAATACTGACTGGTCATCAACCAATATAGGAAATTCTTCCCTGGTCTTGTCAGATACCATGATGACAGGTTTTCTGTTCCACATAGTGTGGCACATCTGTGTATTCTGCTGCTTCATTTGCCATCTAGAATCATTTCAAGACCCCTGTGTTTGAGTGCACTGTATAGATTTTAGTTTTCCTGTTCACTCAATTACTTGGCATTTTTTAAGTCTGTTCTCTTTGTTGGTCTAAGAATCTTCAGTATATATCAATGAAGAATAATAATTTTAAAATATTCAAAGAGATCAAATTCCAGTTTTGCATCTACTCACAAAGCTGTTTACTTTTAATGAAAACTAAGTAAGCTTTAAAGTTCTCTGCACTGACAACCACAGGACCCATATCCTTCATGGAGCTTCAGGAGAGGTGCTGCTCTTCAGCAGAGCCAGCTGTGGGCCCAGCCTGTGCTGACAGCTCCAGGAAAACAAAAGGAAACCATGGGAATTAATCTGAGTTTAAAACCCGAGTTTAAGCTTTCTTCCTGACAAGTTGTGACTGTGCAGAAAATCTTTTTAATACTTTGGTGCTGCTGCCATAATCAAAGATCACAGATATTCACTCAGAGCCACAGCAACACAAGTACAATTTTCACCATGTCCAAACCACAATGAGTGTCATACTTCCTACTCAACTCCTGGCCACAGCATCACCAAAAAAAGAAAAAGGAAAGCAAAAAAAAAAAAAAAGATGATGTGGGAACTGTCTCCTTGGGAAAAGGCTGGGATTTCAAGTCTTGGCACTATTTATGCATGCTGTGATTTCTTATGCACAGTCTCCATAGCATGAAAAAACCCTACATCAAATATGACCACCTTCTGAAGATGCTGTGTGGGTTTGGAAAAAAAAAATAAATCACTTTGCACATTCCAGTGCTAGTAGGTACCCACACTGAGTTATGAATAACTCCCAACATGTCTCAAAGCCAGCCAGCCTCTGGCAGCACTTCAGGATATGCCTGGCAAGAGAGAGTTTTCCTACAACTGTCATTAGACTCAGGTAGCATGTTGGAAAAGGCTAACCTACCTACTGAGCAAATAGTTTACAGAAGGGGTCACCCCAAACACTCTCCTTGATACAGAGATGTGCAAATGGTCTTTTAAACCTGGTTTGCAAAATCCAAAGCTGATGCAATCACAATGGTTTAACAGTTTTCCCCCAAAGCTTTCTGTATCAGCCACATAAGCAAGTGGAACTAGTATGGAAGACAGGATGGTGAGTGAAAACAGGAAAAGCTACAAACTGGGCTTGGGCACTTACTGGTCCCCAGAAAAGTTTACACTGAGAAGACCAAAATAATTTTCTGCTTTTGAAAAGCCAGGATGATGACCTAGAGGTAAGGAGAGGAGATAATTCCAAGCCATGGGAAATGCCAGATTTCACCAACCAGCATTATATGCAGTTCCATCCAAAAACTGTTTGCATTGGTTCCTGCACTCCTGGAACTATTTGCTTTTCCCTTTCATTTCACTGTGAGGATCCACATAGCTCAGCAACATCAGAAAGACTCTGTTCTGATTGCACTTGTGGATGGCTGTACAGTCTCAAAGCTACTTCAGTGCTTGTTTGCTCCCATTTGGAAAGGCTCTGCCTCAGAATCACCACCAAACAAGCTGGGCACACAGGTCCCTTGCCTCAGCCCCACTCATTACACAGGCCTCTTGGGAAGAGCCCACATCTTCTCCTTGCTTCATGTGTGCACATTTCCCAAGGATTTATTTGGGTAGAACATATTTCAGTGACACTAAGAGTATGACCCTCCCTCCAAGTTCTCTTTCTCAAAGAGATAAAATGAGTGCAATTTGGGTCACAACAGCAAGGCCTACCCCCATTTTTCAGAGCACAAAGAAGAAAGAATCCAGAGCTTTAGTTCACTCAAATGTAGTTTGGAGTTCTGAAAGTACATCTATATTTGCACTGTCTTCTCATTTGGCAGATAAGAGATAAAATCACTCGGTTTTCTTGATGCTTTCAGCTGATGGGAGGCAGATTTTACATGGCTTGCTTTATCTGATTTTTACTTAAAAAAAAAATACATCCAGGAATGAATAAGAGCATTAGCCTCCACACATTCTGTACTTGGTGCTATTTACTACTGGATAGCCCTGGCATATTTGCAGCTGGCTGCACTGTTTTGTACAATGTAGCTCTTTATCCTGGTTTTTATCAAAGAACTGTGGTTTAGCACAGAATGTGGCAGTGCTGTATTGAAGCTGTGATGTGGCTCAGGTTACCAGATTGCATTTTTGTTGATTTGGTATTAAAGTGCTCAACACAAAATAAAAATCAACGTTTAAGAAATGCAAGTGAGAAAAGCTCTCCTAAATAGAGAGTGAATAAACTAACGTTATGGAGATTTTGCCTTACTTTCTACATTAAAACGAGCAGCTTTGAATAAATACAACTGAACCTCCCTATTATTTTCTTTCTGAGGCAAATCTTACTCTAAACTTCAGCAGGCAGAAAGTCAGGGCTGCGAGGACATGGGATTTGCAAGCAACACAGCTGTGCTGGCAAAAGGCCCCAGCGTAGCTGTGGCTTCACCGGCAGGATTGAGCTCCTGCCAGCGTAGCTAATTTCTCTCTTGGGAGCTAGCTTTGCCAGTACAGCTGCATCCACACTAGGGATCACTGGGGTCAGACTCCCACAGCTCTGCCACCACTGACCTGCAAGGGGAGGCACTCTCCTGGTCTCAGCCCAACAGCAGGTTGCCAACCTGTGTGCACGCTGCACTCTCTGAGCTTGCGGCCATGGCCATCCAAGAAAAAAGCCCAGGCAAACAGAAAGGCTCCTCCAGAGTCCTGCAGGGGGTACCTAGTACCCACCCTAGCTCTGCCCCTGGCCATCTTTACTGGCACAGCTCACACTTGTTCCCTGAGGCAGAGGCACACGCGTGAGGACATCACATCTTTATGGAGAAGCTATCCTATGGAGATGCTTCCTTCCTTTCTGCTTTGTTCTCTTCCTGACCACTTTCCCCATCTCTTCCATCTATTTCCTAGAGGTTGCATTCACCATATTTACTCCTTTTCTTGCTCTGACCTCTGGAGGGGTACCACAGGACACTAAGTTAAGCTTAGAAAAACTAAAAATGCCCCAGTACCTACCTCCTCTCTAGGAACTCAAGGTACACCACCAGCAGTCCTTCTGCTCCTCCTGAAGCCCTCATGCTTCTGGGCTCAGCTCTGCTTTCCAGCTGATACCTATGCCAGGAATTGCCCTCAGCTGCACTTCATCCCCTAGTTATGCCCAGCTGCTTGTTCCTCATCCCAAAGGACTCTGCAGCACACCCTTTCTCATCTGCAGCTCAAGTTCTGCTTTCAAGTGTTGCTCTGCTACCACTCACACCCCCTTGTCAGATTTTGTCTCTCTCAAGCATTATTGTCTCCTACCTGTCGTTCTTTTTTCACCCTGGGATCTCTGCTTTTTCCATGGGAAGCAATTTCTGCTGCCACACCAGAGAGCAGCCAGGATGGCCCCCCCAGCACGTTTGAGAAGCTATTCTGCTCTGATCAGAGTGTGAGTTTTGCAGTTAGACACCATGGAATAAACTGCCTCCCCTGTGCCTCTTCCTCAGTAACATTCTGAAGATCTTGCTCCACGTCAGTGTCTGCAGAGCAGTGTTTTGATTTTTTAATAACTCCCCTTACCCTACAGTAAAATAAAACAACATGGTACTATTCCTGCTGGTGAGGAAGAAAGACCAATCATAAAGTAAGGGATTAATTTACATCAAAATAAGTCAAAAGACTAGGAATATTTTATTTTCTACCACTGCTAAGTGCAGACTCCAGTGAAAATAGGAAACTGTCTTAGATAAGATTTCAGCATCCCAAGCATCTGGCAAGGGGAAAGTAAGGACTCTATTAAAATACTGAATGTTTTTCCCTTGAAAGATTGTTTTAATACTCCTTTATATAGCTGATTTAAATAACCACAAAACACACTACCTTTTAAAGTGTGTTGTGTTCTTGGGATTTCACCTGAACCTTCTAAATCTGCCATTTAAGTTGAACTTTTAATGATCAGTGTACTGTGAAAATATAATTCCCAGCATCCTTTGAGGATTCCTGCTTTTTGGCTTGGTTTCATATACAAATACAAGGGCAGCACCCAGATTCCAACAGGCCACTTGGTTCTGTGTCAGCCCCCACCAAGAGTGGCACAGGAGCACCTCCAAAGAGGCTCTGTGCTCAGCAGCCTCAAGGTAGTCTGCAAATAGGCCCAGGAGCTGGCTCTGGGAGTCCCTCAGCACAGTGAGCTCATGCCTTGCCTCCTGCTGTCCTCACACAGTGCTGCCACCAGATTCCTTGGGAAAGCATGATAGGCTTGAGTGAGGCTTCTTTTAGCATGAGATTGTGTGTATCAGAAAATGAGTATAAGGCAGTTCAGAAAAAGATTTCTTTTTCCTCCTATCCCAGATAGATGATTGAAGGTGAAATACAAAAGCATTCCTGAAGAGAGAAAATCAAAACCCAGAAATCTTCCCCCCCAGACACAGAATTCAGCTCACCCTGCACCCTTTTGGCACAGGGGCATATAAAGGGGTAGCACTTGCCCTGAACCTGCAGTTTGAATATCATGACTCACCTCCCAGGAGATGAGCAATGTGTTACACATCAACTGGGTGTGAACTGGTGAGGGTGCAAGCCCTTCAGTAAAGCTGCTTCTCAAGAAGGGCAGCTGGATGTACCAAGGTGCAGTGGGGAACCTGATGCCTGGAAGCCACCACACACCTCCTGGGACCTTCTACTGGGAGAGCTGCAGGATCTTAGATCAGGTCCAGAATTTAGTAGGTCCCTGCACAGGTACCAGTTATTTTCAAGCCTGTCTTTTTGAGGGGACTGATTTTCCTTGGGAAATATCCAGAAAAGACAGAGATATACTTTAGAATGATGGATTCTACCTTGAAGATCAGGTGTTTGATTTTGGTTTATTACAATATTCATATATCTGTATCTGCCTTTTCCAAATTGCTGACACGTCATCTTGACCTTAACTCTGCCTTCCTGTTGCATTTTGTCAGAGAAGTTTCAGAGTTATTTAATAACCTGTTATATAGCCATGAATATTTTCAAGACCAAGAGAAGTGGTTCAAATAATCTACCAGTGAAAACTCTTGCTGTGTATATTCTGATCTTCATACCCTGGAGCTGGTATAGCCAGAGGTGATGCTGTGCTCCCTTCAGCCCCAGGAAAAGGGGGGTACTTGCCTTGGACACTGTGAGAGTCAAAAGAAGTGAACCTGAATTCCTTCCAAAGAAGGAATCCTCCACCTGGAGTTCTCCAGGCTGCTGGCCTGAGTTGTGAACAACCTGGCTTTGTCATGGCCTCTTTTCTCCAGGTTCACTGAGGATGCACAACAGTTAAAATGCCTACAACTGTGGATTTTTGAAACACTCTGAGGCAGAAGAAATGGTGTAGATGCTGCTGGTTTAGTTTCTTTTGGGGAGGTGTGTTTAATTTTTTTTGTGTGTGTTTGATTCTGGTTTTTTGCTTTTTCTTTCTTTTGATCTTCTTTTGGGTGTTTGGTTTTGTTTGTTTGATTTTTCCTTTTTTATGTTTTCTGTTGCTGTTGTTTTGTTGGGGTTTTTTTTTGTTTTTCCAGAGGGAAGTAGTTTTCATTTCTATTAAGTGCAAAGGCAAGGGTTTAGTTGTCAACTCTTAAAGGATATTCTGCCTTTTGTTAGGGGATTTTTTGGTATGAAATAAAAAGTTAAATTCTTGCCTCGAGTTGAAAGCAAAGCTCCAGCATAGCCAGTGGGATGCAATAAGCACATAACTGTGTTTGGTGCCATATGAAGATGCACACTTGGTATGTACAGCTTATCACAGGGGCCAGGTAATGACAGGACTGTGGCTGAAAGGGGCAGATTCCAGGGGATTCTTTGCTTTTTACAGGGATTTGGGAGAGATTCTCTCACATACACACCCAGTACCAACCATATATTTCTTAAGTGCCCTAACAGAACAAGCTGCAGATTCAACTTATCCTGAGCTTTGCATTTCTCAGCTATTGTCAATTTGCATCAGAAGCATAAAGTTATTGAATATACAAAAGCTTTAATGCTCCTTCTGCACCCTATAACAACACATGTTTATCTGAGTGCTAAATAAAAGCTTTCAGAACTTTAAAGTGACTTTATGAATTGTATGTACCATAAAATAAACATTAGAGTATAATAATATTCTGTAATTTGGGAAACAGCAATAGAAACCAGTAGAAGACAAAAGAACAAATGCTTGAATAATCTGCTGCATGTCAGAAACATTAAATTAATTTATGCAATAATGTAAGCACAGTGATGTTAAGGTAATATGAAGGACATAAATTATACATTATTATTGTCAGTTCTAGCACTTATCTTGGTGGTATGTCAAAATAAATCCTGATATGTTAATATTTATAGAAATGAACAACAAGTGTTACAGCTCAGGGATTCATCTGTGATATTTTTATATATAATTTGCATTTGCACATATGGTTGTCATTGTCTTTGCTGTAATTTGAGAGGTAAGCATCATGCAATTCATTTCTAATGCATTTTACATTACCATGAAAGCACATTATGGTTCCTCCACCAAGGCTTTTCAAATAGATGGCCTGCAATGATTTAGAGATTGCAGAAAACGACTCGGCAAATGGGTGACAATCTACCTGCAACATCTGCAGTAACAATAGGTTACTGGAGAGCAACGGGCATAGTTTGCTAAGGACAGATTGTCTCCATAGAGTAAATACACCCCAAAGTTCTTGCAGGCTCACATTTCTTAAAGATTAATACCACCAAAGAATACTTCTTTGTGTTCTGTACATTTTCACACAAGATGGAGGAATAATTCCTCCTCCTCCCCCTAAGATCCGAGGCTGTGTGTTTTAAACCCCCTTGACCAGACCCATTTTCATCCGACAGATTGGTTTCTGGCTGAAGATAACTGGACACAGCTTGATTTAGGATTTGAAGCTGACAGAAGAAGTTTTCAGGAAAACAATACAAGAGAAGGTGCTCCTGCAAGAATTAAATATGCTCACAGTTGCTGCTGCCTCGGAAGCAAGAGGCATGCATTCCCCCTTCAGCAAGAAACTACAGTTCCTCCCCTGAGTAACAGGGTGGGGGGTAGGGATTCTGGCCTTGGGCCATGTCTTCTGGGGTCTGGGAAGCATGCTGTAGATAAAAAAGGAGCTATACAGTTGATATATTGCTGAGTCTACAACTGTGGCTACTGTTCCTAATTACCAAAAATCATTTTGCTGTTTTCCAGAAAAGAAGGGTGAAAATATTTACATCCCCTGATTCAGCAGGAAAAGACTAATCCTGAGCCTTCCATATGCCTATGGAAGGACTGCCATGGCAAAATGATTTGGCCAAGTCTGACCATCTTCTCTTTTCCCAATTGTCTCATACACAGCTGAAGTTTGTTGCCCCAAAGTTCATCTGTCAGGATTTGCCAGTGAGGAAGAATCCGAGTTCAGATTTTTGGATCTTTGTTGATGCAGAGGCCTGTTTTTTATAAAACTCAACAGCTTTCCCTGGTACCAACCTTTATGCTCCATCTGATCTTCTGAAAGAGCTCCTTTGGAAAAAGAGCTTCATATTATTCTTTTAGTTTCCCTCCCAAAGTATTTCTGGGTCTAATTACAGGTCTATGAAAATCAACCTAAATATTCATTTTGATGCTACCAGAGGCATCAAATCCAGAGGACAAACTGTAGAGAAAGCTAAAGGATAAGTCCTGAAAAAAATTAACTATTGTATGTTGTGGCCTAACACTGAGCCAAGCTTCATTTGGCTTTGCATGAGCATAGAAAAAGTTACAAGAGAAAATGTGGGGAGGTCTCAGGGAGCTGTTTCAGCATAGTCCAAAATCAGCCTAACACTTGAAAGAAGAGAAGGGGCTACAAGGGTGAAAATTGAGAGTATCAATTGTCCCGTAAGCCCTTTGTCAAATGGGACAAGGATGCAAAATCCTACTCGAGTTCATTTTCTAGTGGAAAATAGCACAAAACTCAATGACCACATTTTCACAGAATCCATGTGCAATGCAGGAAGGGGAAGAAATGGCACAAGAAGAACAGAGGGGAGCACAAGCTCTTTGCACATGGAAACTGTACCTAAAGGAATCCCATCCCAGTGCAAGCAGCAAACTACATCCATTGGAAGCATAAAAGTAAAGCACAGCATGTGAGACTGATTTATCACCCACCTTTTGTTTATAACATTTTATGCTCCACAGAAGTACAGGATTCTCCTCCATCATTGAAATGGAACTCCTGTCATCACTGCAGTGGAATGAAATACTATAAAAGGCTGCCTGAAAGTTCTGTGAACAGAGAGGAAATAGACTTGGTGTAAGTGCAGAAAAAGCTTCTAAGCATTCAACTTTATGATAGCATTTAGTCCCCGTGGTATAGATCTTCAGCTACGATAAATGTTATCACTTGCCTGAAATCAGTGGAGGAACAGCAATCCATATCAGCTGAGGATTTGTCCCACTGACTTCAAAGGACATACTCACAGTGCACACATTTAAAGCAAATGTATAAACCATTGCAGCACTGGGGACTGTAATGTAAGCACACCAAATCCTGAAGTCCTTACTTAATATTTTACACTACTCTTCTTCAGAAATCTCTCCCTGGAATCAGTCAGGATAAGTCACGACAAGAGCACTAAAAGGTGTTTGCAGACCAGGAGAGCACGGGAGAGAGTCTAGCATGTCAAACCTGTTGAGAAATGCTCCTTAGCAAAATCCAGTGTTTAGCTCTGGAACTGAAACATTTTTTATTTCTTGGGCTTAGGAAAGAAGGGACTTTTTTTTTTTTAATTTCTTGTTATAACTTTCCTCATGTAGATGAAGCAGAGTGAAAAGAGGAGGAAAGCTGGAAATAAGCATGTAGAGATGTTATGGATTTAAATGGATTTATTACCAAAATGGAAAAATAAGAGAGACAGGACAACCCCTTCATTTATAAAACAGTGAATGTGTTTTACAAACATTAGTCATTTTTTAACTTTATAAAAAATAAATGATGTCAAATATTTTGGAGTATTTAATGAACAGTTTTTCCATTTTCCAGCCAGCATTTATACAGATAACCTTTAAATTTTATATATTTTCAAGTAGGATTTTAGGAAAATATAAGATAATGTTAAAGGTGTTTAATGTGGACCCATCCTTGTTGTGCACTCAGAAGTGAAATGGGACGTTAATGTATAAAAGCATTGTTGGTTATCCCTCTGATTTCTTCCTCACTTCATTCAAACTGCTGTTGTATTTTTATACACTGGGCAAAGTTACTGGAAAATCCCAGTAACAGCCATACAGAAAAACAGAGTAACTGGTAGGTACTGGCTGGGTAGAAGGCAGAGGTACAACTGTACAATGTGCTGACAGGGCTGAACTGCTGTCCCTCACAAAGGACCATGGACAAAATGGACACCACAACAAAGGTACCTTGAGATGTTTGATCTTGGCAGCCTAGAGGAGTTTAAGGGGCAGCCTGACGCTTGTTGCGTGTTTCTTTGTTTTCATTTGAGCTTCCTATCCCTGCACTGCAATGTTTTTATTGGGTCACTTTCCCCTACAATGTGTCTAGTTTGGTTTATTTCTCAGTGCTGCTTAATAACAGCTTCCCTGTTGCCTTTGGTTCTGTCCATCACACTCCTCCCCTACTTTGTCTTCTTTATCCTCCTCACCTCCTTTTTCTGGGCCTCTTCAAGGCCTCCTGACTCTGCTGAGCACCAGCTAGCTTGTCTAGACAAAAAGGGTTAGCTATCCCTGGCAGGGCAGAGGAGCACAGGTGTGGCTAGAGAGAAAGAAGTCAGAGAGAACCAGAACAGGTCTAATATCTGGCCCCAAAACCAGCTCTCCTACGCACAGACAGGACCTACTGCATTGACAGATGTGTATTTAGTGAGTCCTAGAGGGACACAGCCCTTTGTGAGGGAGAGCAACAGCATGTTTCTCAGATTCCAGGATCTATTTATACTTTTCTACAGCACTCACCACTCTCACCTGGGACTATGTTGAGTCAAATCAGCTTGCTGTATTACTTCAGAGCTGCATAGTAACTTTTTTTTTCCCTTTTTTGATCTCTCAGGCATAAATATGGAGCATCCCCAATGCCACTGGTAAAAAAAAATAATCTAAAAATAAAACAGAAACACAAATTCACACTGAGATAATTTTATTCCAGCTAGAGAACCAACACACCTAGTCATGTGGTGTGCACCTGTAGCTGGGTCTCCTTCCTGTCCTTCACAGGTAGTAAACACACCCCCCACGCTCTCGGGGTGGTACAGGGGTGACACAGCCTGTGGGGACTGAGCAGCCAGGCAGGGGGTGTGTCAGTAGCAGCTGCTCTCTGCAAAGAATGCCTGTTACCCTGATAAACAGGGTGCATCTTTTTTGTCTTATGATGGTAAAGCTTTGCAACTTGGTCAACCTTTTTAGCGAATTCTTTTAAATATATGACTTTTAGTAAGTTAATCCATTCATTGTCTGCAACTGTGCAAAGTGACATAAAAGCACAATGAAGCCTAATTAAACTTGTTCTGTGAAAGCTAATTTGTCAAACCCAGAAGCATAGTTCATAGATAAATGCTAATATTTGAAAGTCAAATTAAAGTTGAAAAGGTTTGTAATAACAGTTAATTAACTCTTGTTTTGTTTTCCTCTCACAAACTTGAACCAGCTGAAATATTGCTCAGTTCATCTTTAACATTTTGGACCACAAAGATAAAATTCAAAGCTTTGAGATAAGCCTTTGATGTTGGTATTCTCTACAGATTATATATTATTTTAAGATCTCTTTGTTTAAAAATTCATTTTTATTATCCCTGCATGAAACGCATGGCAATTCCCCAAATAACTAACCATCAGGGCAATTAACATCTTCGATCGACACCATATTCCTGATAATTAATACAGACTTTGTACCTCCCCTGTGATAGCTGCAAGGGTTTGATTTTTCAGAGCAACTGTTCATTTACAGAATCAGTTTCATCCTAATGAAAATGGATTGTGAAACTTTAATGAACAAGACTTTGCTGTCATCATAATAAAGACTTTGAAACAACACGAAGACCTACATAACAAGCGTCTCGCTGCACTTGTGTTGCTACCCTGTATCAAACGAATTAAGCCATACAATGAATATTAACACCCGGGTTTCTCTCAGCTATGTGACATCAGATAAACTCACACAAGCAACAGAGTTTTGCTTCCAGGACTTCTCATAGAATCGTTTGGTTGGAAGAGACCTTTAAGACCATCAAGTGCAACCGTTCACCCTGCACTGCCAGGGTGCCTAAACCATGTCCCCCAGCACCACATCCACAGGGTGTTTAAACACCTCCAGGAATGGGGACTGCACCACCTCCCTGGGCAGCCCATTCCAATGCCTGACCACCCTCTCTAGAGAGACATTTGTCCTGATATCCAACCTAAATTTCCCTTGGTGCAACCTGAAGCCATTCCCCCTCGTCCTGGCATTTTTAACTTGGGAGAAGAGGTCGACCCCCACCTCCCTACAACCTCCCTTCAGGTAGCTGTAAAGAGCAATAAGCTCTCCCCTGAGCTTCCTCTTCTGCAGACCTCTGGCGTTACAGCTCAATACACCAGCAAGAGCTGCCCTGCTCACTCTGGTGCAAGCAAGGCAAGCAAAAGGCCGGCAATCCCACCTAGTGTTGGCTCTGGAAGGCGAGGAGCTGCCTTTGCTGGGTGCTCCCGTGGTTCACATGAAAGCAAAAACCATCCCAGAGCTCTGCAGAGAGCTGCCTGTGGCCCGTACCCGCAGGAGAAGCAGTCCCGTTGCTAACAGCTCGGCTATCCTGAGGAAGAGTTTGTTGTTTCAACGTTAATTTCGGGCGGCCTTGCCAAGAACTCCCCGCCTGCAAAGGGGTTCGAGGGTTTTCAACTGGGTAACTACAACAAAAGCGAAAAACAGAGCCTGGGGGCGAGGGGAGGGAGAGAGGCTTTCCTCGCCTGGCCAGCCGGAGCACTGCCCACTGCCCTCGCCACCCTGCCCGGGAAGCTGACACTGAGGGGATCCTGAGGGGACCTGAGGGGATCCTGAGGCGACCTCTGCCCTTCCCGCCTTTGGGCGCGGCCCCCGCGCGCGCCCGCCCTCGCTGAGGCGCCTTCCCGCCCCAACCCCCCCCGCCCCGGCCGCTCGGGGAGCTGCCCGGGGAACTGCCTCAGAACCAACCATCCCGCTGAACAAAACCGTGGCTGAAAGCAGCGAGGGTTCCAGTTTTTATCTGCTGAGTGTCACCTCACCTCGGCCCAGGGCTCCTCGGAAAGCCCAGCAGGGAACTTTGTTGCCTAAGCCCTGGCGAAAGGTCTTTCGAAGTCGTTGTCTGTGATACGAGCTCCGTTGTCATGGGGAGAAGCCCACTCGGGCAGGGAAAGGGCTGATTGTTCTCTTTGGTGCACGGGAGGGAAAGGACAGAATCGTTAGTAAATAAATGAATGGGATGGCTTTAAAAAAAAAGAGTAATTTGCTCAATCAAGAATAATTTGAACAGCATCTAAGTAGTCATGGAAAATCATAAACTATTACCCTACAGAGCGCTCTGTTGACTATTAAATGTCTCCTTTTTCACACCACTGGCCTGAATGAATAACTTGGCAGCACAAAATTAGCCAGGTGGCAAAATGTGCTTGTGTCAGCTATTGGCCAAACAAACCAGCAAACAGCAAAGCTGGTTTTGCAGTGTCACATTAACTCCTTCTACACCGGGGGTGTCTCTTTTTCTGTCTGCTCTTGAGAAGCACCTGGGAGCCGGCCAGAGAGATCCTCTCTGTGCACACACAGGTGGCCCTGCTCTTCACCTTGAATCACAGAATCCTTTGGTTGGAAGAGAACTTTAAGATAATCAAGTCCAACTGTTAACCCTGCACTGCCAGGTTCCCTAATCCATGTCCCCCAGCACCACATCCACACTGGTTTTAAACACCTCCAGGGATGGGGACTGCACCACCTCCCTGAGCAGCCCATTCCAATGCCTAACCACCCTCTCTGGAAAGACATTTGTCCTGATATACAACCTAAATTTCCCTTGGTTAACTTGAAGCCATTCCCCCTCGTCCTGGCATCTTTAACTTGGGAGAAGAGGTCGACCCCCACCTCCCTACAACCTCCCTTCAGGTAGCTGTA